>JAVTVY010011127.1:0-58746 GCA_036873755.1 Hanleya hanleyi | reverse complement strand
TGCTGGTGCTATCAGTTCAGCTCCCCTGTGAATGACATCTCAATGCACGGGTCTGCTGGTGCTATCAGTTCAGCTCTATTGTTAAAGGGTTAATTTGAATTTTGTACAAGTAGAGGATTTAGTGTCCATATTCATAAACATCATGGCCTTGATACATGCCTTGCCATTTCAAAACAAGAGGAGAGTTATAAACTGCTCTCCTGGAGAAATTTGGGAGAGGGAAATGTAAGTTTATTTTGAGTAGTATTTTAGGAACTGAGGAGAGGAAATTTTTGGCTCTCCCAAGACCAGAATTTGGAAAGCTTCAGTGATGGAGTGTGATCCCTCTTCTCAAATGGGAATGACTGTTAAATATTAAATGTCAGTCTTCCTCATGTTGCTCATGTTCATCAGTGAATGTCAATGTTTGACATGTTGGCTGAAGTGAAAACCTTCCCATGTAGGATCAGTATTCCATGTCGGCGATAAATCCTGTAATTGTCATCATTAATTGATACACTCACGAATCCATAAACCTGCACTTACATGTATATCACAAATCAATACATTCAGAAACTACATTAGGACCTCAAGAATGTACATGTCTACACCAGATTTGTAATGTTCATTCCTTTATTATGCTATATGGGTACAAGTATTCTCTTGAGTTACAGTTTTGGAGAAAGTCCTCCAAATAATCTCTCAGACGTGCAGACAGACATGGATAACCGATGTGTATTAAAGTCTGTTCACGTAGATTTTCTCTAACACAACACTTTATATAATGACCAGTCCCTGTAGATGGAGTGGCCATGTGTATCTGTGACATTGTCAGTGCCATGCTAATAGCTTGTTCAGGGTAACAAAATGGGACACTGGCTGTGGTTAGACCTTTACGGTGCTAGCCAGTAAAGAATCATCGAGGAGTCATTTGTCTGGTATACAGCCTCTTCGAAAACTCTCAGAAATATGAAGAGCATGGAACGTAGCCTAGTCAAATCGATTTTCGCCATGGTGTTCCCCCAGGTTCTTACCCTGTTCATAGATTCTGCACCATTGCACCTGAAAAATGACTAGTTGCTTTATACATGTACATGCAGTGTTTTTTCCTCCTTTCTGTTTCCAGGGTAACCGGAGGCGAACTCTTTGAAGATATAGTTGCTAGAGAGTTCTATAGTGAAGCAGATGCCAGGTAAGTCACCATATATACATGTACAGTCTAGAGATGCATCATTTGTTTCTCGACTTATCAGATGCCGACAGTTGATTCGGTTAGACCTTTGATGTTTACACTGCTGTTTATTCCTGGATTGCCCTCAAATTGATCAGTGGAGATTTTCCCCTCCGATGACCTTACATGCTGGGGATCAATGCTGATTTTACATGTTAAATGTCAATAAAGAGCTTTGCTGCTTGACTGAACTAGCTTCAGACAGTTTAATAAGACAGACTCCGTTCCCCAGGCAACAGAATAAGGCAACAGGCTGCAGACTTTGAGAAACATCTCTCTGTATATTTCATTTTACAATTCACACTAACAATATGTTCCAGTTTTTTTGTGGAAATTCTACACACACATTCTGACAAAGCTCAGTCATATACATGTATATAGAGAGATAAAGAAGATATATACAAAGGTTCAAACAATGGTGTCTAAAATCCTCACTAAAATGACAGTATGTGCATCATTTTGTGATCGCCCCATGGGGCTTCCAGAGATTGACCTGGGGTGTCGTTGAGCACACCGCAGATCATGGTAAGAATAGGCCTCGGCTCCTCAGACAGCTTGTCGTAAGAGGCGACTAACTGAGGCACCTGTGTGGTTCCCGGGTGTGAAAAGTAATAGGACCCAATGTCGTGATATGACTGAAATATAGTTGAAAGCGACGTTAAATCATATTCACTCACTCACTCACTCACTCATTTTGTGATCATGCATGTCAAAGCTTATTGTTCCCCACTACTTAAGTGAGGGGGGGGGGGGAATTAGAAACTCCGGGCTTCCCTAGTTCCAACTTTCCGTTACACATTTCTTGTCTGACCAATAACTCGAGAACTATTCAACCAATCGGCTTGAAACTTGGAGAGTGCCTTGACATCACTAAGAGGACGGTTTCAGTTACCTGTGTATTCCAAGATGGCCACCATCAGCCATCTTGCATTGTCAGCAGTTGGATCTTTACACATTTCTTCTCTGACCAATAATTTGAAAAGTATTGAACAGATCGACTTCAAACTTGGAGTGTGTCTTGATCATGGTGAGGGGACGATTGGGATTGCTTTTCAGTTTAATACTTGCGTAATCCAAGATGGCAACTGTAAGCCATCTTGAATTTCAAGTGCTTAGATCTTATCCAGGTTCGACGTAAAAATTATTTCCAACAATTCATTCTTGTTCCCAACTTATTTTCATCTCACCAACTTCACGATCAGCACCTTAAAGATATGTATGCACTTTCAACATAAAAAGCAACATAACCAGTGTAGGATGCATGGTTCATCAGAGAGATCTCCACAGGGGCAGATACAGGCCTTATTTTATACCGTTATACGGTGCCCAAAAATGGAGCGGCGAAATCAAGACGAGCCGCCATGTTACTTTCACCAACCCGATTCATATGAACTTCACTTCCACGGAAATGATAACTTAAACTACGCTGAACGCTAGCCGGAAGTTATCGTTTTGTGGGTCGCGTGGAACAAGGTGTTTGCGCAGCGACCACTGGTGGCGAGGTTGATTCGAGCAGACTTCTACTTGCTGTGAAGAAAGACGAAAATGCCTCGTGGTCGGCCACCGATAACCGGGAGTTCTCATAATCCGAAAAGCACTAGCTATGCCCACAATCAGAAGAGAACTGCTGAGATTGTGAAGGCAACAGGCGGGGGAATAGGCCGTTTTATTTGGAACGTTTTTTTTTTATATTGCAGTTTAGTTGGAGTTGACTTGCTATGCTACAGTACGTGAAAGAAATGAACTCAATACTGGGATGACATCATGTTAACATCATGACAACCCGATTCTGTCACGATGTTAACATGATGATAACCCGATTCTTGTCCTGATCTTGTCCCGGTTTTGTCCCGGTCTTGTTACAAGGACGACATCGGGACAACATCGGGACAGCATCGGGACAACATCGGGACGACATCGGGACGTCATGTTGTTATCTCCAAATTACAATCGTTTACGTGACATGTGAATACAGAGGCAATTGCGTTAATGTTTACACTCGTTTGGTTCGTTTCGGTTCAGTTATTAAAATATGACCGCAAAAATTTTAAACCGGAACGAAGTTTGAACGAATTCTGACCAGAATATGAACGGAGTTTGACCGAAATGAAATAACCGAAACGAAATGAACCGAACGGAGTGAGCGAAGTTTGGATTAGCGCAGTGCCAGTGGACTGCCCGCTGCTGCCGTTAAACTTTAATCGTCCGTACATGTTTGCCTGTGAATAAAGTTGGATGACTGACAGAATGGCTCGGAAACCCGTATAGTTAAATGTTTACAAAATGTACTGATTGTAATTTGTTCAGATAGATAAAGAAATATGAAGCAGGTCGTCTCTACTCCCGCGGCGAAAAGCCCCACGTGGTCCAAATGTGCGAACTTTGACCCTGCAGAGCTATGCCCCTGAAAACAGCCGCACCACGTACTCCTACCCATGCGGCGCTTCTGAAGTGTGATCACCTACTGTTCATTTCCATAGTCTACCGAATTTGTGATTACAGATGAATTGATTTTCAAAATACTATAACTACATGGTTTGTTGTCCCAAGATTCTGTTATAGTGCCGGCTTTTGTTTGTTTGTGAGACGAATGAATAATTTTTTTTGTACTCAGAATTAAGAGTGCCCCCGCAATACATAACAAGGGAATAAAATAACAACATTTCACATGGGGTACATGCAGATCTAATCCCCATTACGAAGTTAGAGTATATTAACCAATACAATAATAGTAACACTTTAAATTAAGCCTAGAGCTCAAATTAACAAAAAATGAATCCCGTTTTGCGAGACATGAGAAAATATAAAATACCACATACCTTGAAATGGAATCTTTAGTACTTCCATTTCTGCTCTCGTTATTTATTATTTATTTTAATATCTAGCGCTGCAAAAGATCTCAAATGAACGAAGAAATAAATGTACCGTGAAATTTAAATGAAACATTGATTTGATGGACAGCGAAATCTGAATGGGAAGCGGACTACAATTTCAATCAATCAAAAATCGAAATGTAATCAGGTGGGTCTAACAAAAGGAAAAATAGTTGAGAAAATACTTAATTAATATTATCCTGGATGGTATTAAAAAGATTCGTTCTCATCGAGGCGTACAAGGTACATTCCGAAGATGTTTTTCGTCCTCAATACAATTGTGTTGCGGAAACCTGTCGCTTATGTACGGAAGATATCACGGTAATGAAAAAATTTATTAGCCCATTCTTCCTAAATATTTACATAATACTAAAAATTTGTCTAGACTAATGTGATAACAAACGAGAAGAATGCAAGATAATTTTACCGATAGCACAGAAGAATATATAAGATAAATATTCTGATAAAAAATATTATTAAACAATTTTGAATAAATTTTTCTTTTCTCATATTGCCGAATCTTATAAACAGTTTATAACAGATCATATTGTGGAACGCAAATAAAATACAGATCTAAAGTGAATGGAAGAAATTCTTGCATAAAGCGTTCACTTTTTGCACGAGAAAACCGGAATGTGAAATTGAAGACCGAATAGTTCCCTGCTGTTGACCTTGTTGTTTATCAGGGCGCGGACCTCGGAGAAAGCACTCTTTTCGTGCAGACGTCGCGAAAGATTTCATTCCAGAGCATATAAAATTATGTTTTTAGATCTAATATAAAGTTGATTGTAATAGAAAGAAGAAACATATATCTCTGTGAATCTGGGGATAATGAAGATCGATCTTCGTTATTTTCTTGAAGTTGGAAATCCGTGACAAGTTGCCATTTTCAACTACTGTTCTCCGTGAAGGTGGCCGACGATCGTTTACATTTATGAGAACGAACCGGAATGAACGCAAAAGGATGAACGGAGTTTGAAAGAAATATAACCGAATTGTGTCGATAGCTGACAAGAAATGAAATACAAATGAAAATATGTTTGATCACTATATCCAAACATGTACCATGCAGATGTTCTTTTTGACGCGCTGGAGACTCGACACGTGGGTGTGAACGTTACTCAGTGCCACAGGCCGTGCGGGATGTCGTTTGGCCCCAGCATATCAGCATATCAGCTTTACGGATCAGAAAAATAACCTCAATTGTACAACATGTTAGTGCCAGGGTTTCCAAGTTACTTTGTAGGAATGGGAAGAGAATCAGCGGGTGAGAAAATCGGGACAAATAATCGGGACAACATCGGACCAACATGGTGACAAGATCGGGACAAGATCGGGACAAGATCGGACCATGATCAGGTCGTCCTGATGCCGTCCCGATGTTGTCCCGATTTTTCAACCGGGACAAGACCAGGTCAAAATCGGGACAGCATGATGTTAACACGGTGAAAAGATCGGGACAAGATCGGGTCGATTTTTATTGAGTTCATTTCTTTCCTGTACTGTATTTCTGCCTATTCCAAGGCTCGAAATCAGTCTTCGGAGGGCCGTACCCGGCATTCGGGTCACACAAAATATAAAAGCAGACCTGCCAAGTCTCACGGAATTTCCGTGAGTATCAAGAAATATGGACTAACCTCCCGGTCCCACGGAAGAGTTTAGAAATCTCACGGAATTCATAGAATATCTTCTCAAAAGTCTAAATCTGCAAAAAAGACTCGTTTTCTCATGAAAAGGGATGTAGTATAACATTTCTGACAATTTTTCTATAATGCGTATGCGTAGGCGGGCCCCAGACCCCCGGCCAATAAAACACAAAAGGCGCCCAAATTAAAAAGCTGTATCTGCCCCTGCTCCATTTTCCGAATCATATTCTTAACCAATTGTATGTTAAAGCATCGACCAAAAAAACCGACCATATAGGTCCACATCCCCTGCAGCAGCAGCACCAGATATAGTGGATTGCATCCCTCTTCCTTCAACGTGAAGATTGTCAACCATAGATTTGTGAATAATATTAATACTAAAGTGTTGTAAGAGGCCGTTAGCTATCCGGGATTCTTATTTGCAGGTTGGAGGCTAAATAAAATTAGCGATGAAGCAGTTTTCCATCACGCTCGTACAATACAGTGTTATTCAAGAAACAAGATTTATTGAGTCCTTATTCTAGCTGAATGTATTTATTTCATCATTAACCAGTTACTCCTCAAAGTCAATGGATAATGAATGTACAGTTACTCAACAGTTGTAAAAAGAAGCTGTAGTTTCCTACCAGATTCTATCTCACACATAAATAAAGTTTGTGATTACTATTATCTATAGAAACCAATTGTAAATCCCAAGTTTGAAATGAAAGCCCAATTTGTAATCAGCATGGTCAGCTTCTGGTCAATGGATAATAACTGTGTGGGGGTACAGGAAATGATCTGGTGTTCCCATCCATTCTAGCATAAACAGTACTATTAGCCAAGGGCACAACTCTCTGGTCACTACATGTAATATTGACCAGTACGTCTGGTACTATAGTGCTGCAGGAAATGATAAGGTAGACAATTGGATTCTGATCACCAGTATCAGCAGTAAGTGAGCACGGTAAAAAGCAATATCTACAGCGATTTCCTCACTTCAGGAAATGATCCATATTCAAAGAGAAGGTTTGTCATCCATAGCCTGGTGGGGCAGTGAAATATATTTGGGCACCAGGTTAGGTTTCATTTTCTTAACCTTTTAGAATCAGCACATATACATGTAGACATCCAGTTCCAAATCTGAATTTGTCCAAATTATAATTGACCATCAGGGTGTTCAATGCATTATTTACACAGTGTGTACGTTTATGAATTTAGAACATAACCATCCATCATTTTTACCCCTCGGCCAAGTCGTCTTGTACGTCCGTCTATCCATACGTGAGCGAGATAGCCGGAAAATGGTTCCACTGATGAATTCCAAATTTGGTATGCTTATTTACCTAGTCAAGGACCAGAAGCATATTGACTTGGGACCTGATTGGGTGGAAACCTTGGTGGCCATCTTTAATTTTATGCAAAATGGATAATGATTCATATCTCAGAAACCATTCAACTGTTCAATACGAAAGTTGGTATACATCATTGCTACATCAAGCAACTTTCAATGAAATACCAAACCGGCTTTTCTGATTAGCTGGAAACCCTGGAGACCATCTTTAATTTATGCAAAATCGATAATGATACATATCTCTGTTACCATTCGATTGTTTTATATGAAAGTTGGTATACATCCAGATACTTTGAATTGGGACCTGATTGACCGAAAACCTTGACGGCCATCTTTAATTTATGCAAAATTGATAATGATCCATATCTCTGATACCTTTCAACCTTTCAATATGAAAGTTGGTATATTTCATTGATACATCAAGATATGTTCAGTGAATTACGAAATCAGGTGTTATTTGCGCTGAAAACTTACCTCACTTCCACTCTTTGCATTTCTTGTTTCACATGAAATCATCTAGTAAGAATTTTGAATAACACAGTTCTCTCCCCTGCTAGTCACCTGACTGCTCACTTACCCATAATTCCCCCTTCTTGTTTCCTACTGCAAGTGGGTCAGGAAGTAAAATTGTCAGCTCCGTGGAAATTGCCTATTCCTAGCGAAATCACTAGCAGTTGGATTACCTCAGACGTCTGATATTCTGCAAGAAGTCCTTTGGGAAGTATTCTATACGTTGTCAGCGAAATTATGGCTCAAAATATGTCTCAAATGTCATGTATGTCTTGTGGTGGTGACAAGCCTGTATATGACCTTCACTCCACGTGTCCTCAATGTCGCCAGGGAAGAGTATGCACTTGGGATACGGCCTGTGAGGAATGTATTGTGTGGGCGCCCGGCATATTCCAAGTGTATCTGGCCGGGTCACTGGCAGCTATTGAGGAAAATAAAGCCGTTATGTCTACCAATCTTGCCAATGACCCGTACGTAGCTATGTCTCCACGTACCAGCGTGGTCGAGGAGACTAGGGGGTTTGTAAGTTCGCCAGCTAGGTCTACTCTAGTCAGCCTGTTGAACGTAAATAAAGATAAACAAACGCCCCCTCCCGCTCACGATTCTTCCATTTCAGACCAGGCGAAGGGTCAATCAGGTAAGAAACCGACCCAGGTTGTACAAGTGGAAGGGACAATCGAAGATGTGGAATCCGGCACTACTACGACTGTGGCGGTCGAGCTTCCGATCGAGCGGACACCTGGATACGACGATGAAGGGAAATCGGTAACGGAGCCAGGCTTAGCGTGGGAAAGCCAGTCGATTCCGATCTCTCGATCGGATTCGACTTATGATTATGAAAACTTGGGCAATACTAGTGAGGCACCTAACGTTAAATTTTCATTTGATTCCGGGATTGGGAGAGTGCCTTCCTCAACGCTGTTGAGGCCTGGATTTTCCGGTCGTTCTGTAACATCTACTAACACTGGAACGACTGGTTTGTCTGACTTCTCTCAATCTGCTTCCGGTTTCTCTGGTGGCCTTCCTCGTCCCCCTGCTGAGAAGTCTGTCACTTCTAGCCTTCTGGGCCACCAGAGATTGAGGTTCCCACAACAACGGCAGTATGGTATGTATGCAGGTACCTATGATATGCCAAATTTTTACCTGCCTCTGAGACGCGGTATAGAGACCCCTCTCAAGTAGGTCAAATTATGCGGCATCCGGTTGCTAGTTTGACTTCGCCCTTGCGTGGCTTAGCTCAAATTTCTGCTTCCGGTGGTATTCGAGGTACGGGACCGGCTATGCTACGTATGATGCGTCCTCCTATACGTGCTTCCGGTTTACGACCTCGTATGCCAGTTCACCGACCATTACAGTGGCCGTGCTCACGGTCATTTGTAAGGTCCCCGAGTGTGAACACACCCCGTCAGGCCCAGCTTCCGGTGCACTCTCAAGTGACGGATCCTACGTTGGCTGCCATTCTGCGCGGAATGGAACAGCAACATGAAGAGATGAAGGAACTGAGAGAGATGATGACCAGCCAAATAAGGAGTGGTATGCCGCCGCATCAGGTTTTGGCTGAACAGTCTAGGCAACCGGAAGCAAGATTGACGGGGACTATCCCTTCCATTACTCCTCGTTGGCAGGAAGCCCCGGAAGCTATGGAAGTGGATAGGGACCAGTACGGTAGCTCGGAATTGAATGAACCTACCAATGCTGATCCAGATACTAGGAAATATTACGATTTAATTTCCGGTATCTATGACTTGATTCCTGGTATGCAGCTTCCGGTCCCACATGCGGGGGATATTGAAACTGAATCAGGAGAGTCAAATCGGGTTACGAGGTCGGTTTCCATGCTTCCGGCCTCAACTGCTATACATTCTATTTGCCACTTGTTCCATAGAACATTAGCAGAACCCGCTACGCAGGAGGAACATGCAGTCAGGCGGAGACCTAGAGCACGCTTCCGCCCTGCAGGATCTTCTGGTCCATTCCCAGTACAGAAGCCAAACATACGGTCATATGGCATACATGATTCACCGTTTAGCTTCCGGTCTGCAGAGGTGAACGGCGATTTTCAGTATTTGTGCCCTTCAAATACTAAATTGCCTAGTAATCCGGATGGTCCGTTTACGAACAAACAGGCCTCCGTACTAGAGGAAACTGCCCGACAAGGAGTGGCGATCACCAATCATCTGGACTGGTTTCTTAAAGCCATTAAGGATGGTTTGTTTTCGCTGTCGGGCGCGGACAGTCAAGAGCAGTTACAAGAGGGAATTAACCTCGTTCTTGACTACCAGAAGATTGCTTCCGGTGCAGTAGAAGATTTACTGGTGTATAACGCCTACCTATCTTCTATGCTGGTGTATTTAAGGAGAAGGGCCTTCATTCCTTTGATGCACGATTATACACCGGAAGCTGTAAAGAGAAGCCTACTAGAAACGTCTATGGCTCCTTCTTTACTGTTTGGTGATGCTGTTGCCGAAGTCCGACCTGAAATGGATCGTATTGAACATGACAGGTCAGTGGTTTCCGGTGCTTCGTCCAAGAGACCTATGGCTTCCGGGTCGGGTCCCAAGGCGAAGAAGGCTAAGAAGAACCCGCCTAGTTACTCCTCAGCCCTACGGGCTCAGGAGTATTGTTGTGGCCCTAGCAGTGTGTCTGTCCGTCTGTCCGAGCCGTATCTCGAAAACTATTGCAAGGAAGTTCTTGAAACTTACAGGTTATGATCCTTTTATTTTTTACTTGTGCCTTTGAAACTTTCAGGTCTAACCGGTCATTAATTATTTTTTTACATTTTTTTTATTTTTCTACTATTTTCCAGGCTTCTAAAAAGGGATCTCCAAGTATGCATACATTAGGCCTACTTTCATACTGATTTACATACACTTAATGGCATGTAGCCTATCAAGAGCTCCATAGTAAAGTTGTATGTCTGCCATTGGTTCATTCGGTGTAGTGCAGGACTCATTTGCATATTCAGTAGTATGGTATTGCCAGTGACTCATTCATATGAAATGTATAAACACATTACTTAGATCTAATGTAGATCCAGCAGTTTTGCTTCTTTGGAGCTTCTTAATTATTACAGTGGCAGTCAACACCCACATTTTAAAACCAGCAACTTGGTATTAAGTCCTGATTATTTGTGCATTTGGCTAGAAAGTGTTACACCAAGCACTGGCAAGAAAGAGGGCTTAACTAGAGGTTCCACTTTGACCCTAGCTAAGATTCATAGCGTTTCCCTTCCCTCACCGCTATGCCGACGACAAATACATTTCCCTGGTGGTAAATCGAACTTCTCCATGGCGCACTTATTATTACCTTTGCGCCCTATTGGACCTTCATTAACTTGAGAAAATGGGCAGCCATGAATAAAAATACAGAAATGGCAGACTAAATGGCCATTCGTCGGTCAAAAATTAATTACAGACGTTAAAATTATCCCTATGGAGCCTCAAAATCACCTGAAATCGAGGGTCAAGAAGATGGGCATTTCCGTCATAATAGACCCCGTGTATACAGGGGATGATGATCACAACATCGATTATGTTATTTTTATTCATGGCGGCCCTTTTTCTCAAGTTAATGACGGTGCAATAGGGCGCAAAGGTAATAATAAGTGCGCCATAGAGATGTTCGAATTACCACCAGGGAAATGTATTTGTCGTCGGCATAGCGGTGAGGGAATGGAGACGCTATAAATCTTAGCTACTTTGACCCTTGAGTTGCCGCTCCGGCATGAAGCCTAAAATGCTGGTTGTTTTTTTAAGCATAAACATACGTCTCCCCCCAACCTCCCACCTTGCCTTGAGTGGGCACATAATTTAAGGGAAAGTGCTATAAAATGAATGTAGCAATAAGTATCCTAAACAAAGCTGCGCATCTAAAAATATTAATTACAAAGAGGCGATTTTTACTCCTTTCACGGATTTCGTTTCATGGGATATTTGACACTGATGAGTGATTCCCCTGGTTTATGAATGGCGCAATGATATACAAACTATCACTATACAAGTGAT
Organism: Hanleya hanleyi; assembly: GCA_036873755.1. Lineage (NCBI taxonomy): Eukaryota > Metazoa > Mollusca > Polyplacophora > Lepidopleurida > Hanleyidae > Hanleya > Hanleya hanleyi. Next base: position 47,170 of record JAVTVY010011127.1, on the reverse strand, counting down.
TTGACAAACTATCACGTGCTCATATCGGCTTTTTTCGAGCACCCACCTCAAAGGCAAAAAAACAGCGAAGACAGTGGAAAGAAAGTAGAAATCTGCCTTGGGTATACCCATCTAGTATATAACGTTTTCTCCGTTCGCGTGAATAAAATTGATATAATCTTTCGAATATTTGTAATTTTAAGAAATTCGACCCGATATGGTCGGAATGATAAGGACAAACTGCGCAATGGCACATCAAGTCAAATGAGAAAACAAGGGGTAGTCTCCTGCACAGGCTATTCATAGCATGAGATGGTGCAATATTTGCCAAGTGTGCCAACAAGTGTGCGGAGAGCTATAAACGTAATGGCGGGAACTGCAGGAAATTTTCGTTGAAGCAACAGGCAAAGTTTTCTAAGAAAAGTGGATGATTTACACAGCATCATTATACAGAGACTGTAGTCATTAGGATGTTGATACTCTTGGACAATATTGAACTGTGATTCGTCTGATGATTCGCCACCCATTCTTCTCGTTCACTTAAATTCTGTCGGCCTGGGATTGTAGAGAACCTTCACGGACTCCGCTCTTTGCGCATACACTATGCAATGATGATTGGTTTCCGACTTTTATATGCAGAACTGTGTCACTCTGCTCGATCTGATCTTTGAGATTAAAGAATCGAGTGAGTTTCATTTTCGTTTATTTTAAACCATTATGTGTCGAACGTCTATACATGGCAATTGTTGTAGCCACTGACAATTTTGATATTCCTCATGTAATCAAATGGCTACCATTTTTTTTTTTTTTTAATGTGATCAATCAATCAATCACTCCTTATTTCTATACATGAAAACATACAGAAAATGTTGATTCCTCATGTAGGCCTAATCAAATGGCTACCTTTTTTTAATGTGATCAATCAATCAAGCATTCCTTATTTCTATACATGAAAACATACAGAAGATGTTAAAACTAAGATAAAATATTACATTTACATTATAAACGTTATATTGTTATATGACATAATCACCCCAGTCAGGAAAGCCAGTTCATTCCAATTTATAAATTAGGTAGCAGTTGAGTCGTTACCAGAAATAATGACAGAACATTAACTAGAATTGTTCAAGCTCCTAGTGAGCTTGAATTAATTGATGAGTCTACTGGTAACGGTACCACTGGTGACTGTTGAAATTCATCACTATTGAGATCACATAGAATATTTCATTTCCATTATTTTTTTGTTTGAAAATAAACGGATTTATTTAATCAGAAATATAATATGATAGGAAGAACAAAACAAATCACTCCCTTCGCAAAAGTGATGTTTAGCTCTCGTATCAGCTCCCCATGGTTAATTGTCCCCATGGTTAATTAAGAGGGGGACTTGGAAATGCTACCCGTCCGTCCGTCCTTCCGTCCCAACCATGTTGTGAACGGGATATCTCGAGAACAATTCAACTCGTCAACTTCAAACTTGGGGGGTGATTTGACATCAGTGAGAAGATGGCTGAGATTGTTTTTCACCAAACTGCGTTAACCAAGATGGCCGCCGTCAGCCATCTTAGATTCCATCCATCTCCAAAATGTTATGAACACGATATCTCGAGAACAATTCAAACGATCGACTTCAAATCTGGGGAGTGACTTCATATCAATAAGAAGATGACTGGAATTGATTTTCACCAAACTGCGTTAACCAAGATGGCCGCCATCGACTATATTGTTAACGACATATCGTTACATGAAAATTTTTTGGTGTAACTCTTGTTTGGGTTACCTGGATTTCAATTTGTGCAGGCCTGCCGCATGTTTTGATGTTGTAATGTGCAACTAAACCTTGGAAACCTTTGCTCCTTTATTTTTTGGAAGCCTTGAATGCTCTCTGTAATCGTTCCCGACTGGCGCCAGGTAGTTTCTTCGCTCGGCTGATTATTATCTTTTTTTTTTTTTGTAATTAGATCTCACTGTAAAAACCATCGCTGTATGAAATGGAAAATATGTGAGACAAAAATATCAGGAATTTCCTTATTTTTTACTGTTGCGTATCTGTTATGAATCTATTGCAAACTTTTTATATGAATCATTAATAATAATTGTTTGTTTCACGTTAACCCCTGTACATAGTCGGGGGTATTCTGGATTCCGATTGTCGTCCGTCCGGGTGTCCGTGTATCCATCCGTTCATCTGTCAGGGGTTGTGGCTTGGGTTTGCATTTCGCATGCCATAACTCTCTGCTATGCATCCAAACTTCTACACACATGAAAACATCTTGGTCTAGACTGTTAAGGGGCTGAGGAGTTGTAGCACCTCCGGTGCCTCATGTTCCAAGGCTGCTAAGGGTGCTTCCGGCCAACAGCAGAGCCAAGCGCCTGCTTCTTTAGAGCCAAGGTTATCAAGCTTTGGCCATAAGAAGCAGGGTAAGGGGAAATCCAAGCAGTCAAAGAAGAATACCTGATGTCTTGGGCCATACCAGGTGGCTTCCGGTATGGCGGGAACACCGAGACATTATGTTTCCAGTCCCGCCACAACTAGACCTTCCGGTAGGGGGAAGGCTGCAGTTGTTTTGGCGGAACTGGATAAGGATCTGGGCGGAAGCGTGGGTCATTCGAACTATCAGATACGGCTATCGCCTATCGTTCCACACGCTTCCCCCTTGACTGCATCTCCCCTTCCGTCTCGTATTCCATTACGAACGGGTCATCTATCAGCGATACAGTCCTCTGTGGACAAGCTGATAGAGAAGGCTTCAGTAATAGAGCTTCCGGTTTGGGATACAACACCCGGGTTCTATTCGCCTGTCTTTCTGGTCCCCAAGAAAGACACGTCCGAGATGCGCATGGTTATGAACCTCAAGCGCCTCAACAAGGACTACCTCACTCCACCGCCACACTTCCGCATGGAGTCCTTCCGGTCTATCCGGACGGTACTCAAGCAAGGGGAATGGCTGACTTCTCTGGATTTAAGAGATGCATACCTTCATATCCCGATACACCCGGAGGACAGGAAGTACTTGAGATTCATGGTCGGCGAACGACGCTTCCAAATTCAAGTGCTTCCGTTCGGCCTGTCCACTTCCCCTTGGGTGTTCACACGAGTGTTTACACCAGTGGCACAATTCCTGCACAGTCTAGGTATAAAGTACCACTTTTATATCGACGACTCCCTGCTAAGGAATGCCTGCAAAGAGCAGTTAATCCTAGACACCCAGTTTGTCTTAAGGACATTGACTTCTCTGGGATACATCCCACACGAAGAGAAGTCAGAACTGACTCCGTCGCAAAGGCGCAAATTTCTGGGGGTGGAATACGATACGCTTTTAGCTCTCGCCAAACCCCCAGAAGATCGTTGGCAAAAGATAACAACGAAGATACCTCAAATCCTCAAGTTATCTCAAGCCAGGGCTTTACACTTTGCTGCGATAATCGGCCTCTTGACGTCAACACAGGACGTAACACCAAGAGGGCGGTTGCAGCTTCGTCCCTTAATGATTTACTTCAATCATCAATGGGTCGAAAGGCAGTTGAACCCGTGGATACCTGTCACGCCTCTTGTCAAACAATGCCTCCAATGGTGGCTGGATCCACTCAACGTTATGCCGGGTGTGTCCCTACTTCCGTTTCGTCCGTCACATCACCTGTTCACGGACGCATCTATGGAAGGATGGGGAGCCCACCTCGAGTCCAGGTCGATATCCGGGTTATGGACAATCGAGGAACGCTCGTACCATATCAACGTGTTGGAGTTTATGGCAGTGACACATGCCATCCGCACGTGGGTGAGCGTATTGACCGACAAGAACCTGCTAGTTGCGACGGACAACACATCAGTCGTGTCCTACATCAACAAGCAGGGGGGGGGGGACGAGATCTCCGCAATTACAAAGCCAAGCGGAAATCTTTTTCGGTCTGTGTTGGGACAACAACATATCAGTGTTGGCCAGGCACATCCCGGGAATTCTGAATGTCTTAGCGGATTCGCTTTCACGACGGAATCAGATAATTCCCACAGAGTGGCAACTTCACCCAGCCATACTAAAACAAATAGCTCATGTCTGGGAGATGCCACACATAGATCTGTTCGCCACTCGGCACAACAATCTATTGCCCCTGTTCATGTCGCCGGTTCCAGATCCGTCGGCATATGCAGTGGACGCCCTATCGCAGGACTGGTCAAAGATGGTAGCATATGTGTTCCCTCCTCCAGCTATCCTAGCGAAGGTACTCCGGAAGATCCACGAACACACTTGTGTCGTTTATCTGATTGTTCCGTGGTGGCCAGCAAGGCCGTGGTTCCCGGACTTACTGGATCTTCTGGTAGATGTACCAAGACAGCTTCCGGTGTGGCACAATCTACTGCGCCAGCCCAGAACGTCGATATTCCACAGCCAGCCAGGACTGTTCCACTACCACGTGTGCAAGTGCTCAAGAGACACTTCGCTCAGGCGGGATTTTCAACGGAAGTTGGGCGCCGAATGGCACAATCGATTCGACCGTCCTCTTCCGCTGTATACGATTCAAAGTGGGCAATCTTCGATCTTTGGTGTGGAGAGAGGGATATCAATCCATCCAGCGCCTCTATCCCTGAAGTAGCAGAGTTCCTATTGCACCTGTTCCGGGATAGGGGGCTAGTACCCGCTACGGTCGAAGGGTATAGGGCTGCCATTGCTCAGCCTATTCTTCTGGGTACTGGGATTAATCCCTCGACTGATCCAAATTTATCTGCACTAATCAAGTCATACAAGATATCTGGTCAGTCGGTTGTTCCGAAATTGCCAAAGTGGGACTTAGCCTTAGTACTTCGGCAATTAGGGAAGCCACCATTCGAGCCAATAGAGGCTATTGATCTCAAAATGTTATCATACAAAACTTCGTTTTTGTTGGCTCTTGCCTCGGCAGCTCGTGTGTCAGAGCTGCATGTGCTCGATAGAAGGAACGTCAGACTCTCTAGGGACTGGAGTAATGTAGTTCTCACAACGGTTCCTGAGTTTGTGGCCAAGAATCAAGCCCTCTACGATTCCATATCTCAAGAGTTCACAATTCCAGCCTTATCTGATTTCCTTTCGTCCGGTCTTGAATCAGACATGTTGATGTGTCCGGTTCGTGCACTTCCGTGTTACCTGAATCGTACAGAGGAGATCAGAGCGGGTAGGAGGCGTTTGTTTATCCCTTTTGATCCCAAAGCCAAACAAGAAATAAGCAAAAATACTATCTCAAGTTGGCTCAAAAATACGATTCGGCTAGCGTACTCCACGGCTACGGATAGACAAGCCGCGCTTGTAAACGTTTCGGGTCACGAGATTAGGGCACTAGCGGCATCATGGCCTCTGTGGACTAACAGGTCAGTGACCGACATTATGAGGGCGTGCTACTGGAGGTCAAACACGACATTTGCCTCTTTCTACCTCCGGGACATGACGTTGGCATGTGACAACCTCTATTCCATCGGCCCACTTGTGACTGCACAGCGGGTGTCTGTGGGACCGAGGTCAGCAAGATAGCAAGATAAAGTCCGGGCGTACAGTTTTAACCCTGCTTGCTGGTGAGTGCATTTTTTCTCTCGCTCCCTTTCGAAAAAAGGCGGGGGCGTATATGCAACTCGACCTTGAAGTCAGAGTAGCGACAGAGGTTCCCTGTGTACCATAGGCATACAGGTTATAGCTGTTGTATGATCTCATGGATCCTCTTTGAGGTAGAAGATCGGTGATTTCTACTCTGTACTTGTCATCTTGTTCATGGCATTTATCACTTACCACGGATTGTATCAGTTTGCCCACCAACCTTACGGTGGCATTCTATGCAAAAAAGTGAGGTAAGTTTTCAGCGCAAATAACAAAAAAAATTCACAGGTAAATTTTCTGTTATTAAGCTAAAACTTACCTCACTTCCAGTGATGCCCACCCACCTCCCCTCTGTGATACATCCTAACCATGTGTCGCAGTGGAAACAAGAAGGAGGAATTATGGGTAAGTGAGCGGTCAGGTGACTAGCAGGGGAGAGAACTGTGTCATTCAAATTCTTACTGTATGATTTCATGTAGAACAAGAAATGCAAAGAGTGGAAGTGAGGTAAGTTGTAGCTTAATAACAGAAAATTTACCTGTGAATTTTTTTTTTTGTATGTCTATATTTAGTCACTAATAGTCACTTGGCATATATTTGATCCCTTATCTGCATTAAATATTACTCTGTTCATTGTTTTCCCACAAAATATGAGATTAATACGCTCTAAAGTATGGCAGACTGGTATCGTCACTTTTACCAAAGCTTGGACTCTGCTGAGAAAATTATACAGTTTAGCTGGTTAGGTGTATATATGTGAGAGATGCTCTACCATAGCAGCCAACCTGGCCACCATTGTCTCATTATCACCTTTGCAGGCCACTGTTTGCTTTTCTCACTGCAAGCTGTAACATATCTTATAATCTTTCCCTATCTTGTACTCCATTAGTCAACCTGTGGGATATCCAGAAAGTGTAATACATGTCTTGTCTTATCCTAACTTGTGACATAACCATCATCAACCTTGATGTCCAGCCCTTCTCACGCATAACACTAAATCAATCTCTATTTACCCCTAGGTATAATCTCTCTTATTTACCCCTAGGTACATGTATGTTCTGTACAAACTGACCTTAACCCCCTGAGGGTATTTAGGCCTAGACTTCATTCCACTGGCCCCTTTTTCCATCGAATTCTCAACAGGTCAGTTTGCAGTTTCAACGCAACACCAACAATACCATGTTAAAGAAGGTATCATATTGCTTTCTTTATCCTGGTTAAATTAACATGTTGGTCATGGTGTTCATCTGGAATCCCGAACTGACGTATTGGAGGAATTATGTATCAAGATAAAGAGCAAAATTCAGCTATTTTGGTTGAGTCAAGGTTGGATGAGCACCTACTGTAGTGTCTAACTGGACGGAAATTAATTGGGTAACACATGGTTAGCGTAACGTGTGCAACTTCCCTCATTATAGGACTACCTTTCATTGTTCCCACAGATCAATTTCACATAAACTACGATAAAAGTAACTCCGAAAATGGAAGTCATTGTGATATAATATTCTATATTTCGGCTTCCATTTTCGGAGTTACTTTTATCCTAGGACTGTCTTTCTTTGGTATGTTCAACTTCATTATGTCAGTACCTTTTAAGAAGGGCCTTTCGCGCCATAAATCCAAACGTTTAATAAATTTAAACGTTTAACTTGCACCAACCAATCAGATGTCATGAATTGACATTTGGATTATCTTTCCTGTCCAATACTTTAGACGTTTCCTGTCAAAAGGCAAACGTTTCCAGTAGTAATATTCGAGACTTTTAAACGTTTCCGGTTTAAGGGAAATCGTTACTGGTTGTGATCGTCCAGTCAGATTTTTGTTATTGCTGCCGCGTATGTTCAAACCTCAACATCAACACGTGTCCACTGGCAAAATGTTTCCGCTATGTAGTCTGTTTGAACCAATCAAAATAACCCTTACAAATATTCGCGCATATTGTATTCCTCATGCCCACCGTGCATCATGTCCTGCGCAAATTGTCCCGGTGCCAAACATATTCTCCAAAACCTAATTTGTAAGAACGGTTTTCATTGGTTAAAATACACTACATACCAGAAACGTTTGCCAGTGGAGATTTGCACATGTTGGTGTAGATGTTGGAATACACGTGGCCCAAATAAAAAATCTGATTGGACGATCACAACCGGAAACGTTATCCTTTTAACCGGAAACCTTTAAAAGACCGAATTTTTCTTTTGACAGGAAACGTCTGAAGTCGCGAATTTACAACTGGAAACGTTTGCTTTTTAACAGGAAAATATCAGTTCATAACATCTGATTGGTTGGTTCAAGTTTAAACGTTTAAACTTTTTAAAGCTTTACAATTTTTAAACGTTTAAGAAGTTAAAACGTTTAAAGGATGCGTTTATGGCACGAACAGCCCTTCATATACCTTGTCACAGGATGTAACTTGTGATTGCGTTTTAGCCACATACATTCGTGCCTGGTGCCACCTGTGCCTAACTTCAAATTAAATATATAATTGTGCGTTTATTTCATTACAAACTTATCCCCCAATAACCCAGCTACCAGATCTCATTAAAGCCCATAGGCTCTAGTTAATGGAGTGAATATCGACCCATTCGAGCATTCGTTGTTTCTTTGCGCATTTCTTATACCTTTCAAAGTATCCCATCTAAAGTATAATTTATATTGACAAAAACGTGCATTTCGATGATGCCCGTCTCAATGTCAAATTTAGAGACTGCCCGTCTCAAAGACGGGGAGACGCATTGTTGGATAATACTATGGTTCTATATGAAACTTGGTATACAGCATCGATGTATGAAGAGACTTGCATGAATGAATAACCACATTTCCTCTGAGTGGGGGAAGGATGAGTGGCCATCTTTAATTTATGCAAAATCATTAATGATCTCTATCTCTGATACCGTTCAAATGCTCAGTGTAAAATTTGGTATATATCATCGATGCATCAAGAGGCTTATGTAATGAATACCGGTTTCTTTGATTGGAAGGAAACCTTCGGGGCTATTTCTAATTGCCAAATTTTTGATAATCTGTATAATTATTTATCACTTGACTGCTTGGTGTTCCTGACATTTTGGTTCAAATTGAATACATTATGAATTGCTGGCGCTCAGTGCCGAGGGGTTTTCAGATGCGCAGCTTCGTATTCTTCTTCTTCTTGTCATAATTAACAGACATATCATGGAAACCCAGACTTAAAACATCTGGGATATACATGTATGTTCAATAGTACCCAACACTTTGTACATCTGGATACTAAAGGTGGGTTGAAAGGGGGGCCCGGGTTGGGGGAGAGGGGCTGTCCCAGGTTTTCACTACAATTTTGAACCAATCTCGGTAACTAAAAAAAAAAATCATTCCTGAATCCTTACATGCAGATTCTAGGATCATCCCGGGGCTCGATTCCATTCCTGAATCCTTTTAGGCAGATTCTAGGATCATCCCGGAGCACGATTCCAAACCTGAATCCTTATGCAGATTCTAGCATCATCCCGTGGAAACTCTAGAAATATTAGTACATTAGACACTCTCTATCTTGCTATCTTGAGACAAGGGACATCTCTACCCCGGATTTACAATCAAATTAAGTCAAAATTTCATTCCCGGACAATAACTGTTGAAAAAATGGGTTTCAAGTTAAAATTTTGTTTCCGGACAACTAATGATAACTTTTGAAAAACTGAAGTGATTCTTTTCAAATTTGGTATGTGGATACCTCGCCTCAAGATCCTGCTTGGAATTGTTTTAAACACAGACCGGCCTATAGGTGGCGCCACCTGGGGGCCAAGTTAAAATTTTGTTTCCGGACAATAACTTTTGAAAAACTGAACAGATTCTTCTCAAATTTGGTGTGTGGGTACCTCACACCGATCTGCTTATAGGTTGTGCTACCTGGGGGCAAAGTTAATATTTTGTTTCCATACAATAACTTTTGAAAACCTGAACGGATTTTTCCAAATTTGGTATGTGGGTAAGTTGCCTCAAAATCTTGTTTGATTTTGTTTTTCATGCCGATCCACCTATACATGTAGGTGACGCCACCTGTGGGCCAAGTTAAAATTTTGTTTTGGACAGTAACTTCCAAAAACATGGCCGGATTGTAGGTATCTTGCTCTTCATGCTGGGTACTGAACGTATTATGGTTCCAAGTCAAATCAATTGTTTCAACATTGGGGGACTTCAACCCTCGGGTTTCCATTCTAATTGTGGACTTTCAATACTGAAGATAACTGTTCTTACTGATGTGATAGCAAATTGAAATGAAATATCCATGTAAAGTGAGCATGAGTGACAATAATCAATAAATGATCTTGTAACCAGTCCTGGAGCTTAAAGGTCAACCCAAACGGAACTTTTTTTGGTCTAAAAATCCTTAAAAATCGTAGTTCATACTTCAATTTGTATGAAAAAAATATTGAAAAAATTCTAATCCAATCAGAAACACACTTAATATGGGAGCAAAGTGGGGTTTTTCACACTTTCACAGCTGGGTTGATGACGTCACGCAGGGCAATTGCCTGAGAAAAAATAGGGGATAACATGGATAGCGAGTGCAGTCAGAGCTCCGATTCAGATGTCGATTCGAGCGATATCAGCTCCTTAGATAGAAATATTTTTCGCCAAGAAGATGAAATAGACATAGAGGAGGATGATGACGGGCAAAATAACAGTTGTTTGAAGACCAACGACGGAATTCAGCCCTATCAATTTGAAAGGGGAAACAAAAGGAAGTAACTCTGCCTATTAAGAAATACTTAATATTAAGAAATAATTTTTTCATTTTTTTTTGTTTTTTTATTTATTTATTTACTTATCAAACGTATATATATTTAAGAAAGATCATTTTATTATTATTAAATAGTACATATGAAATAGAGACTCATCCAGTCTAACTTAGAGGTACTCAAGCAACAAATCCCACATCATGGATAGCATTCTGTGCGTTCATCGGGGACGCGAGAGCGAGCAGGGCATGTACAGCCGTCTCCCTGCCCGAGGCCTCGCTTGCAGGCAAGGTTCGTTCAGCCGATGTCCGTGGTAGATTCTCCTTGCCCGATTTCTTTGCCGTCACATTCTGATTGTTCTTAGGTTTGATAGTTGGCATAGCTGTTCTCTTTAGTTTTGGTTTGTATTCAAATTCAACTGCTACGCTGTAGAGGTCCTCGAATGATGTCTTTCTGTCAAAATGTGCTGAGCAAATTATACGAGTACTGGCTCGGGCCCTCTTTCCACACCCTCGTGTTGCGTACAAATTTCGTCCAATTTGCAGCGATTTTCTCGTCTTTAGGCCACAAATGAATACTAACACCGTCATCTGTAGTAAAACTGCAACCTCCCACTACACAACGTCGCGGCATTTTTAACAAATGATGCCCCGATACTCCGGAAATCTCCAGAAATCAGAAGCTACTTATGACTGTGGTATACGGCTTTAACATAGAGAATACAATACGGCTGTCCCTTCGTGACATCACAGCTGGAATTGACAGGAGAGCGAATTTCACCTTTCAAACGGCAATATCTCGCCAACCAGACAGCACAAAATTATAAAAAAAATATCATTATTTCCAGAATCGAAAGGACTATTTTTTTATATTTTTGACCTCAGATCGTTTGGGTTGACCGTTAAAATTGCCAGGGATTCCCAAACACTTCAATAACAATTAAAGAATCAGAGAAATCATGCTGAGTGAACCTTGATATTAACCTCCACTCTGCAATGGTCCTTTCCTGTGACTTGAAGAGGTCCTGTCAGTGCAGGGGGAAACCCCAAACTTTGGTACCTGGTAGCAAAATCATTGTTGTTGTTTTGATGTTTTCAGTCACTGCATTCAACAAATCTTAGAAGGTGTCAACCATTGCCATCAAAATAATATAATTCACCGAGATCTAAAGGTGGGTTTGCGTTGACATGTCTCGTGTGCGTGCCTGGTGCATGACCCTGAGGTTGTTGTCGTGTGCGACCAGCCTTAACCGTTTGTGCTGCCTTGCTTATTGGAGTATTAAACTGTTTCATCTTTTCAGTCACTGCATGCAGCAAATATTAGAGAGTGTAAATTATTGTCATCAACATGGTATTGTACACAGAGACTTGAAGGTGAGTTATCCCTCTTGTTTTGTAACTCTCCTCTGTAACTAACTCTCCTGTCTTTAAGTTACTTTCGTCCTTGACCTTTTATTTTGACATCTTTCTTTAGTGTATGTCTAGTCTAGTACAGTGAACCTTTTCTAAACCAACCTTTGAATACATCAGTAATTTCAGAAACCTTGGATTATAGGATATTTTTCTGCTATGAGAAAGGTGATTGATGCTATTTTATAAATATTTGCTTAATGTCATTGGTGTGTTTTTCACAGCTCAAACATTCACAGTCGGGCATAGATATCTTGAAAAAGTTTATAATTTGCCTTTTGTGGCACCAGATTATTGGGAAGCCCAAATCTAGAACCGTGCATATTTCGTCACAATATTCTGGTTGCAATTGAAGTCATACCGCATCGTTCCTCATCGGTTGAATTTTCAATCAAGAGCCAACCACAGCTCTCCAAATGTTGACAGGTCTAAACTCTTGGCCGGTGTTCAAAGGCTTTTGTTGAAAAAGGTGTCTGACTCTTTCACTAGTCACTCTCTGTGTTGTATATGCCTTTCCCTGATTGAGCATCTCATTAGCAGACTCACTTCATTGTCTCCACTACACAGGAGTGCAGGAGATTAAAACCTGTCCTTGACTGTATCATTTCGCAAACAATTCTGCTTCCTTTTGAGCATTCAGGGATTCCCGGTATCCCACAATCCAATGCGCTGTGAGATGAACTTGTGACTCGACAACATGAAAGAGATAGTCTGACTTATAATCATTGCGATTCGCCGCTTCATGACTGGGGATAATGCATTGCTTTGGGGTGGAACATTCTACATTCTCATACATTTTCACTGCAATGTCGTATTGTTCAAGTACAAAATCTCATATCAACAGGGTGGTCTCTCATTCTGCTGAGCCAAATATTGAAGTTCTTGGCATTGTTGATAACTCATTTTATTGAACAGTTTTTATTACGCCATATGTATTTTCATGTTATCGAGTAATTCCTACGTCACAATGCATTAATATGGAATGTCGTGAAAGCCTCAATAAAATGATGTAACAAAAATTCAAAGATCTTCCAAATTGGGCTCGGTGACCACATTGGCCATTGTGATATATGTATGTTGTATTGGACATACATGTATATCCGCATTCGATGCAACATTTCTATTGTAATGCCAGCTGGCATCTCTGTGAGTGTGAAGCGTAATGTCCTTTGATGATGTCATGATACTGTCATCAGTGTGATTATTTCGCAGCGTCACAATACGATGTTGCAGTGGAAATATATCAAACTGTAGCAACATTCCACCTAAGGCGATGCATTTTCACCAACCATGAAGGGACCAATGGTCGGTTCAGACAAGATATACTGTATTACATGTGAACAAACATTGTGCTAGATCATCACTTCAGAGTTAATTGTATCTAGTATTAAAAATGAAACTTAATGGTTCTTTACTGATACATGTAAAAAAAATAAAATAAACACTGTTATAGACGTGACAATCAAACCTTATAGCTGTACAATTGAACAATATTCCTATTTCCCCCCGACTAGAAAATACAAATTTTGAGATGGTGAAAACAGAAGCTCTCTGTCCCAAAATGTTGTTCTTATGACACTAGCACGCTTAAGTAAGCCATTTATAAATGATGAGAAATGCACATTGGTCCAAATCCAGTTAATTTTTGGCACAGAATTGAAACCAGTAAAACAGGATCATATATTTTTGTATATCTTGATTGACATTACAGCCCTACCAAAACCTCTGTTTATTGACTAAATTAATCTCTCAACACAGAAGGGTTTCAGTTGACTTAGCACTGCATTGTACGTAAATCATCCGCCCATGCATACAATACACATACGTAAACTACCTCCTGCATGCGAAAATGCGAGTACATTTGGTTTGTTTCCCAGAGTTTCCATTTTGTTCAGTTGTCAAGTCTGCACGATTCTGTCTTGATGAATACAATGTATGTTCACATTTTGTCTTCATGTTTTGTGCAAAGATAGTGTACATGTACATCTTACTGGTAACAGACTATACCAAGTAGTGATGGCCTTGGGGGGAAAATGTCCTTAGGGGGGAAAATGGCCTTGGGGAAAAGGGCCACTGGGGAAAATGCCCATGGGGAAAATGGCCTTGGAGAAAAGGGCCACTGGGGAAAATGCCCTGGATTCTGAGTACTTGACCTGCAGTCATGGTTGTCACGGGTTTGTGCATATAAAACCAAATATACATGTACCAGCAATTTGAACACTTTTAAGAAATGCAAAACTAGAAATAGAACAGGTCAATGGAATAATATGTAATTAGGTACATGATATTATTATCATACAGTTGACCTGTTTTAGTTTTAGATGTGTTAAGGCAGTAGAGGACGTTCATTTCTAGAGGTTGAATGTTTTTTCATATTTCAGTATTTTTTCACAGGTTAAGAGAAGATGATCCATGAAAAAAATGAGGGGTCATCATACTCGTTAAAACAAATTGGCAGGCAAACTTGTATACCACTTCTTTTTTCTTGCGTGATGATCAATAAATCAAACTTCACGAGCTCAAATTTTCCCCATTTTGCTATATAATACTTGACACATATAGTTCTTGTTGAATATGTAATAAAATCAGGGGGACACCAGGCTTTTTTTTTTAGAAATTATTAACGGAATAACAGATAAACTGAGCCTTTCCAGTACTGTTTTTAGGAGAGGGCGAGGACGAGCAGTCGAGGTTGGGGTAGGGAATATTATTGGAGGATCATTTATTAGCCATTTACAAGTTTCCTTTTTGTTGAAAGTGACAGAGTGAATTTTGGGGGATTCCAAAGGCATAATTTTCAACCTCGGGAGCACTTTGCACCCTCAAACTGTTCAATCTAAAATACCAACTTTTTGGTCTGTCCTATCATACTATTGAACCACCAATTAAACGCATAAACGGTTCTGTGTTGTCTTTTGTTGATTTTTATCCCATTTTGAAAATGTCTGGGTACTTTTGTTAGGAAATTCAGCTTGATTTGAAAAATTTGATAAATCACCATGTAGCCCCATAAGTGCAGGCAAATGAATGTCCTCTAGTATACTCCCTCAAGTGACAGCTGGTTACAGATACTTATTGTATAGCTCTGGGACATTGGGGGTATTCTTTTGTACACAATGTTCATTCCTCCCTATGGTCATCATTATCTCTCATAAGACCACTTCTCATTTGTAAGAAACAAAATGCACAGAAATTTTGACATCATGACAACTTTAGCATGCCATAAAATGTTTTTTCATTTTATTTTATATTTTTATTGTTTTAATTTATCATGGTTAATTCTTTAGCACCTTACTGAATTTCTCCATATTCTTTCTGTTTATCATGTTTATCTGTCTTGCTCACACAGGGGTCGAAACAACTTTCAACGAACAACTTCTCAAAAAATAGTAATTTATTTTGACCCTTGGCACATTTGGATTATACATGCCTAAATATTGCTTGTGATACATGTACATATTTTTTTCTATATTCATGTGATTTGTCATTCTTCTATTGTCACGGTCAGTGTGTAACCTCCTTACATGTAACTGCTGGTGTAACACCCTCTGACGGCATTGGGCCAAAAAGATAATATGCATGCTCATATTCAGTCTGTATCGATTTTATCGATGAGAGAAGCTAGTATCTGCAATTGTGAGAGATGTAATTGCATCCAGTATACATGTATCTTATAGAAGAAAGAACTACTGTGTACATGTATTTCAAAGAATAGTGCAGCCTAATTTTTACCCCTCGGCCAAAATTTGGCCGAAGGGTATTGTCGTCGTCATGTACGTCTGTCCGTCTGTCCGTCGTCCGTCCGTCCGTCTGTCCGTCACACCTTTCTCGTTACCAAGATATCTTCAGAACGACTTACCCTAGGCACACCAAACTTGCAGTGCACATCCGTATGCTTGTGACCCAGAACCCTATTGAATCTGGACCTGATTGGTTAGAAACTTTGGCGGCCATCTTTAATTTATGCGAAACCATCACAGGTTTCTTGTTACCAAGATATCTTTAGAACGACTTACCCTAGGCACCCCAAACTTGCACTGCACATCCATATGCTCATGACCCAGAACCCTATTGAATCTGGACCTGATTGGTTGGAAACTTTGGCGGCCATATTTAATTTATGCGAAATCATTAATCTTGTGTATCTTAGGTACCATTTCTCTGTTCAGTGTGAAACTTGGTATAGATCATCGATGCATCAAGAAACTTCAAAGGAATGACCAAACCAGTTTCCCTGATTCGGTGAAAACCTTGGCGGCCATCTTTAATTTATGCAAAATCTTCAATGATATATATCTCTCTGATACCATTCAAGTGTTCTATACGAAACTTGGTATACAGCATCGATGTATCAAGAGATCTGCAATGTATAGCCACATCAGTTCCTCTGAGTGGCGGGAAGGATGGGCGGCCATCATTAATTTATGCAAAATCATTAATGATCTCTATCTCTGATACTGTTCGAGTGCTCGATGTAAAATTTGGTATATATCATCGAAGCATCAATAGACTTACGATAAATGGCGTTTCTGATTGGGCGGAACCTTGGCGGCCATCTTTAATTTATGCAAAATCTTCAATGATATATATCTTTGATACCATTTCAGTGTTCTATATGAAACTTGGTATCCAGCATCGATGTATCAAGAGACTTGCAATGAATAACCACATCGGTTCCTCTGAGTGGCGGGAAGGATGGGCGGCCATCTTTAATTTATGCGAAATCATTAATGATCTATATCTCTGATACGGTTCAAGTGCTCAATGTAAAATTTGGTATACATCGATTAGACAGTTCTGGTTTTTCTGCTTGGGCGGAAACCTTGGTGGCCATCTTTAATTTATGCAAAATCTTTAATGATGTTTATCTTTTCAGTGTTCTATATGAAACTTGGTATACAGAATCTATGTATCAAGAGACTTGCAATGAATAACCACATCAGTTTCTCTGAGTGGTGGGAAGGATGGGCAGCCATCTTTAATTTATGCGAAATCATTAGGGATCTCTATCTCAGATAATTTTCAAATGTTCGATGAAAAATTTGGTATACATCGTCGATGTATCAACAGGTTTCTCTGATTGGACGGAAACGTTTGAGGCCATTTCTAATGGCAAAATTTTTCATAATCTGTATATTTGTTACTTGACTGCTTGGTGTTCCTGAAGTCTTGTTTTAAATTGAATACATTATGAATGGCTGGCGCCCAGAGCCGAGGGGTTTTCAGATGCGCAGCTTCGTATTTGTAGTTGTATCAATTTTCCAGCAGATTTTAGTTTTAATGCCTGTTAAAACTATTTAAAATCCTTCATTCGAATTACTGTTGCTGCTTTTATAGAATCAAATGGCCATGTAACATGGCAAAAACTAGGAAAAGTTTATTAACTGAACATTCCATGGAGGGGCAATGTTTGCATATATACAAATCAACAGTTCGGGGCAGTTGGAAATACTGGGAGTCCATTGGGCACCGAGTGAAATGGAGAAGATCAAATGCAGCCCATATTAATTATCGGAACACGAGGACAGGCAATAGGTTATTAGTTGAATCATTGTTATTCAGATCAAATACACTTGTCGAGGAGCTGTTGAACATACAGCACATACAGCACTGTTCAACAGAAACAGAGCCACTGTAATTCAACTTATGGACTGTAAAAGTTAAGAGTAAATTGAGCCCCAAACAATGACAAATCATTCTGTCCAGCGTTCAGGCCTGTTTTCACTGTAGTTGAATTTATTATATGTTTATAGAGACTCAATTTGAGGAAAGTAAGTTGCATTATACTTTGAAAAATACAGTACATGTAGCTGCCCAACTGTGGAAAGAGCACACTTTACAACATTCTGTTAAGGTCGGACACCCTGAGCCTAATGGGCAATGCTGATTGACCAAGAGCCATGCATACAAAAGGCTGAATGCGTTTGTAAATCCAATGCAATCAGAGGGTTTACTCGACAGCAGGAGGTACATGTATACAATCTGATGATTAAAAAAAATTCCTATAAAAAAAGTACGGTTGCATTATATTTACTTTTTGTTGATCTTAAAATTTATACAATTTTCAGGTTTTTATCAACTGGTGGTTAATACATGTAATATGGATTCTTATTGATTGCATGAACATATATACACATTATAATTATAGTATGTATATAACATTTGCAGCCAGAGAATCTGTTGTTAGCTAGTAAAGCCAAAGGAGCTGCAGTGAAACTTGCAGATTTTGGTTTGGCAATCGAGGTTCAAGGTGATCAACAAGCATGGTTTGGTAAGTTCTCTAGTACTTCAATCTATAGTGATCCTTCTAATAATTCAATCACAGGATTGGTTCAAATGGTTCAAATCATATTTCTTCATTATTTTAGCGATTTTAGAGGATGATCAAATTATTAGAATCACCGATTGAATTTTGTCCCTAAAGTTGGGGGGTGATTGTATTTTGAATTTAAATTTTGCTGATTGAATTATTGAGGGGATCATGGCCGTATGAACAAACTCCAGTACATGTTGTAGTTGTGGAACATTTGATTGGTCAGTTCAAATAGAAATCTGGTATTCTCATTGGCTTCTCTCATCGATACCATCTGTTAGTGTGCTACGTTATAAACTTATCTACAAGTTATTGAACCATTTAGATAAATCTGATTGAATCTCTCAATATTGACAAATGACCCAGGCAGGGGAATATAGAATTAAGTCTATGTTCGTCTGTCAATCAGGTTATTGAAAAAAGGTGAACAAATTGTCTTTGGAAGACAACAGATATTTTAGGAATAGAGGCCTTGAAATTTCTCTGATTAAAAGACATTTTAAGGAGGTAGTGCATTATAGCGAAGATTTCAGGTTGAATTGCCAAAAATTTAAATATTACTAGTACGAAAGATTTTTTCATCAATTGGCATAAACATCCAATTTTTGTCGTATACTCAGACTAATCACAGGTGATTGAGTCCTTTCATTCCATTATTCAAGAATAATAAGACCCGAATAAATTCTCTTGCATAATATTTCATTTTTGGCACTCACACCTCGCCTCATGAGGACCAAATCCTCCTCAAAATGCATGACCACGTTCTTTATACTGTTTATGTAAATGTACTTCTGTAAGATCAATTCAAATACTGAAATATATCCAATACATCCTTATTCTTTACCATTTTATTACATTCTTGGTGTGTTGCAGGTTTTGCAGGCACCCCCGGTTATTTGTCTCCAGAGGTGTTGAGAAAAGACCCATATGGAAAGCCTGTAGATATTTGGGCATGTGGTGAGTATATGTAAACATTCTAGATTAACTTGAGCATTTAAATATGGAGTTGGAGATGGGCAAACACTGTTAGTTTGTAAGGTATTAAAGAGTTCCTGCGTGAAAATATTTCAAAACACATAGGATGAAGAATTACTAGTTTCACAGGCACCACCCCTATAGCATTTTTTAGTGGTGCATCAACCTCTTTTAACAACGAGGGAGAAAGAAAAAAACCCTTTCTGGGAAAAAAATAAAAAAGTCCCCTGCCTAATATTTTTTCAAGAAAAGTGCCTATGAAGCAATGGATTAATTTTGGAAAAGTAAGCAAAAGTGACCAGGTTCCCCATCATACAGCAAGGATATTGTTGATAAAAAGATGTTCAAGTTTTATTGCAAATTATACAATACACATCTGTAAAGTTTTATTTATTGGCGACTGAATAATTCATACCTTCTATGTGATAGAAATTTTCAAATTTGGCTAAGAATTCAACATTTTTTTGTTGCCATTTTTAAAGCCACCAAAATCTTTTTTCTCAGCAGTCAGTTAAAGAGTTCAGGGTCTCATTTCCTGCACTTTTGGCCTATGATGTGTGTGTTGACGTTTAGCCAAACATATCGAAGGATTCGGTTGCCTAATCATGACATGTATTCCATCGATACAACGAAAACGAAAGTGTCTAGGTAAACCTAAAGCTGACTGGCTCACAATTACGTCTTATGGAGAATAGCTTCGCTTTTGCTGTCTTTCCTGTCCGTGGCCATTCTTCGATTTTTGAGCGAAGTTGAAGTGATATGGTTGTGAATACCGTGGGAATAAAGTGTCTCACTGGGACAATGTGCTGGCCTTGTAGCCTTATCGTTGCTTTGGAATGGACAAAGTTTGATAAGAATTTCTATCGAAATCTACATTCTGAAGTGATGTTCACACGTGGCATTGTAAATAAAACAAAAGTTTTGTGGTGGTTCATTTTTATTTCTCGCCCGATTTTGTTTCTTTTTATTCTCACAAACATGCAGATATTTTAATAATCAGTTTTAATAAGCTTTGGTCTTCTAATAAATGTGTACATTTATCCAGGTTTCTGTCAAGCAACATGAAGAATGTACTTCTGAAAAGACAGTCCATATATATCAGCCTATTGTTCCAGCTGAACATCGCTGAGAAATTCAAATCCACAGGGCAGATTTTCGTTACTCTTTGCAAGTAGCAAAGGTGTCAGGTGTACTTATTTCAACAATATTCATTCTCCCAAAATTCAAATACCATAAAATCCTCGAAATTTGTATTGAACACTCAATACAAATTTTTCAATACAGACAGAAAGTATACTTCTGAAAAAAACATATACAGTAAAAAAAATAGCTTGAATGAGATTAATAATCTTAAAAAAACTTAAACAAGAAATCAAAGTTCTGTCCTCTGTCATGTGTCTATAGCACAATAAATCCAAGCATCTGACAAATGAGTGTTCTCACATGAAATAGATTAATTTAGAGAACTTCTTGGCTGCTTATAGCAATTATAAACTCCGCTTGTTTTTGCAAATTTGCAGAAATGTTTAAGTCTTAAACAAGTAAAAGGTGGGAGCCACGCAAGAAATATTTCTCAGTAAATTAAGGAAATGTAAGAATATTTAAGAAAATTCAAGAATTTCTTTCTTGCGTGGCTCGCACTTTTGACTCATTCAAGATGTTTCTCGAGTGAGAAAAATAAACATTTCTGCAAATTTATCAAAAACAAGCAGAGTTTAAAATTGCTACTTAGAGCAGCCAAAGAGTTCTCAAAACTATTCCATTGGATGTGAATAGACTTACTTTTCAGGTGCTTGAATTTCTTCTGCTATAGCGGACAAAACTATAATTTCTTATTTGAGAATTTTTAAGAAAATTGAACTCATTCAAGCAAAAATCCAAGAAAACATTGTTAACAAGTAATTTAGTTATTGATCATTCTGATATTCATTTACTTACTAACAATATTTACTCTATAAATAAATGTGTATACAGGGAGCAGTTTACATCAACATAAAATCTAATTTATAACCAGAACAAATCCTGCCTACATATACATGTACATGTTATTTCTGTTTCAGGTGTGATTTTGTATATCCTGTTAGTGGGTTATCCCCCTTTCTGGGATGAAGATCAACACCGGTTATATGCACAGATTAAAGCTGGAGCCTATGATGTAAGTCTAATCTTGTTTTGACAGATTGAGTTACAGTAATGATTACTATAATTTGATGGCTGGAAGAGGAATTTGGGAGTTAAAATTATGCGATGATCAAGTTTTTGTACTCTAAATGCATCCCAGAAAAGAGACAGACTATGCCTTGACTTTGTTAACCCATATGCTGCTGTTTTTGCTGATTATTGGGTTTTTTGGCAATATTCTATGGAATACTATTTGATGAAAACAATATTATCTTATCTTCCACCACCCCCCCCCCCCCTCCAGAATGGCAAGTCACCCTTGAACAATAAATAGAATCACTGTACACTGGTGTCTTTGATGCACTTACGATTGTCTCTACGATTCGGTCACTAAATACATACTTCTGAAGCCAGTTCCAAAAATAAATATTCTGCCTATATTCAGGTTTGGTCAATATTCTGCCTATATTCAGGTTTGGTCAATATTCTGCCTATATTCAGGTTTGGTCAATATTCTGCCTATATTCAGGTTTGGTCAATATTCTGCCTATATTCAGGTTTGGTCAATAGTCTGCCTATATTCAGGTTTGGTCAATAGTCTGCCTATATTCAGGTTTGGTCAATATTCTGCCTATATTCAGGTTTGGTCAATAGTCTGCCTATATTCAGGTTTGGTCAATATTCTGCCTATATTCAGGTTTGGTCAATATTCTGCCTATATTCAGGTTTGGTCAATATTCTGCCTATATTCAGGTTTGGTCAATATTCTGCCTATATTCAGGTTTGGTCAATAGTCTGCCTATATTCATGTTTGGTCAATAGTCTGCCTATATTCAGGTTTGGTCAATATTCTGCCTATATTCAGGTTTGGTCAATATTCTGCCTATATTCAGGTTTGGTCAATATTCTGCCTATATTCAGGTTTGGTCAATATTCTGCCTATATTCAGGTTTGGTCAATATTCTGCCTATATTCAGGCTTGAATTCTCAAATCTGTTCACCATTGTAGTGGCTTCTACTACAAGATGTTGGCAAAAAAATGTCCTTCAGTTTAATTTTTACCCCTCAGGTAAAATTGGTCTTGGGGTACTGTCATCATGTATGTCTGTCACACGAAGCAAGGAATTATTACTGGCCTACCAAAAGAAGGAAAATCCAAATCTTTCCTAAAAAATTGGTGCGCAATATCATTACTCAGTATTGTATACCAGTATAAGCTCACCTCAGTCTGCATTGCAGGAAGAATAAAGAGAGTACTAAACACTCTAATCAGTAATACACAATCTTGATTTATAAGTGGGAGATATATGTATATTGCAGAAAACACTCGTTTGATCTATGACCTAATGGAATATACAGACAATAACAACATTACGGGAATGATTTTGCTAGTCAATTTGGAAAAGCATTTTACTCGGTCTCCTGGGACTACTTAACTAAATTGTTGACGCTTTTCAACATTGACATCTTGACATTGAATATTAGCTGTCCCAGTTTGCAGATGATACTTGTATAATCCTCGATGGTTCAGAACAAGCACTGAAAGAATCGATGATCTGTTTACTGGACTATCAAGGTTTATCAGTGAACGTATCAAAAACCAAGGCTGTCTGGATTGGCTGTAAAAAGTTGCGCGGAGAGACTTAACCATCGATACAAAATCATTTGGAGCCAGGACACCTCTTCACTGATAGGTACAGAATTTTAATGTAACTTAATATAATGACAGTATTTTCGTTATTTTGGGATTAGTACACTATCTTAGTATAGCACTGATTCTAGTGCTACCTCATTCTAAACGGAAAACTGGGTCAGATAAATGTAAATGTAATGATCAAACTAAATTTCGACAAAAAAATTTAACAAATCATTAGAAACTGAACCAAGTCAAACTGAGTTCGATGTACATTTCTGTGGGGGAATTCTTGATCTATGGACACCTATAGGAAAGTATTCCCTCCCAATATTCAAGAAGACCCAATAAGTTTATACCTGTATGTTCCCAATGACATAATTTTTTTTCACTTCCAAAATAGTTAGATTTGTCTGCTCCATTGATAATTTAAAAATCTTGTGTCGTGGGTGTCAAACTCATTTGACTTCTAAATCACTCGTCGCCATCTTCACAAACGGTGAGAAATTAGATTCAAGGAAATCCAATTCTTCGATCGTTCATCACCAAACCAGCATACCTTATCAAAGGGAGACTACCCAATGTGACATCATTTAGCATACATGCTACATGGGTCACATTATGTGTCTCAGCAAGTGTGACCCTTACTGCTTTAAGGTGTACTCTCGAATATTTGAGGTGTTGTAGAGGCATAGTTAATTGTTATGAAAATTTGAAGTGAAGATTGTTACAGCAGGTTTTCGTTTGATTTATAAGTGTCCTTGTGTCAAAATAATTATAAAAACTGAGTATCTGGTTGTATATAGAAAAACTGTGTGTGTGTGTGTCACATTTTCACATTAACATGATAATTTGAAAAGTATGTATTGAATTCACTCCAAACTTTAACTGAAGATATAGTTGAGGAATAGCTCCCAGTCTATTGATTTGAGATCAAAGGTCAAGGTAACCTGGGATAGAAAATCTGCAAAAAACAGAGGAAAATCTTCAGTTATTATTTATGAATTGGTATGAAACATTTGGTAGTTCGGAGGGCACAGAAGAACCTCATTTTATTTTTAGGTCAAAAGGTCAAAGGTCAAATTCACTCAAGCCAGAAACAATGGAAAATCTTCTGTTCCAAGTCCTGAATTCGTTCAAAACTTTATGCCTACTTTGCACATGGGGCAGAGAATAACCCTATTTATATGGAGGTCAAAACGTCATATAACGGTAAAGGTCACCTAGGGCAGAAAGTATCGGAAAAAGGCCAAAATTGTGTTGTTCCTGTCAAACTCCAGTTCAGGGATGTGGATTATGATTAAATTTCAAGTATACCTCAACTCATTGCAACTAATTTGGGAATAGCTTTCAGCCTATTGATGAGGGAGGTCAAGGTCACATTTAAAAAAATTAAATTTACCTATTTTACATGTATTTTGAGTCATGTCTACTCATCAGAGTAATACAAAGTTCTCTTCCATAAGGTATCTGAAGGAGCAGAGTTGTCTCCCCTATTTCTTCAGTTGAACTGTTCTCTGTGATGTATATATTAAAGTCATACTTACAGTAATCTAACCCTGTTCATCTGATGAGCTAGTGCTCTTCATCAGGATGTTTGTGAACTGTTAGACTGCTGACCACAGTCAGTAAACTGTATCACAGAGTACTGTAAACCATATTGAGTTATTGTGTGTATTTGAATGACAAAAATATCATATGGTTCACAGGCTGTTAGCCAGAGGGGTGCCGGGGTATCTTCACAGGCTGTTAGCCAGAGGGGTGCAGGGTATCTTCACAGGCTGTTAGCCAGAGGGGTGCCGGGGTATCTTCACAGGCTGTTAGCCAGAGGGGTGCCAGGGTATCTTTTCGGCACCCTGTTTTGAATTTCGTCACTCTAAATTTCGCAGATTTAACATGGAAGAGAAAATCCCCTAAAAATTCAGAATTTTGGCACCCTGACCTCAATTCCTTGTGAGATATAGGTAAATTACATGTCTAATTTGACCAAGTCCATGAGATGTACTTGAGGTACATGTATATTTTGGCAAAGTTCATGAAGTGTACTTGAGGTGTAAGTAAGTTGCATGTATATTTTGACAAATTCCATGAAGTGTAAGTACTTCTTATTTTCACATAGTGAGATTGTTAGCTCTCTTTTTACCCCTCGGCCCGATATTGGGCTCATGGGTATATTGTTGTCGCCCCGTCTTTCCATCTGCCTATCTGTCCATCTGTCCGTCCTCTTTCCCCGGGACTCCATATCTTGAGAACTACTGAAGGTAGGCCAGGAAACTTCTGTCCAATATATAATGTAATCTGTAGATGTGCCTTTTGTATGTTTCATTGGTCAGGTCCTTGTCTGTCTGTCTGTTTGTCCTCTTTTCTGTCCATCATTATCATGGTTTAATTCCAGCATTATCTATTATGGGCCTTCTTGTGGTACAATGTAAGTTTTCACCCCTCGGCCAAAATTTGGCCGAAGGGTATTGTCATGTACGTCCGTCTGTCCGTCACACCTTTCTCATTACCAAGATATCTTTAGAACGACTTACCCTAGGCACACCAAACTTGTAGTGCACATTCATATGCTCGTGACCCAGAACCCTATTGAATCTGGACCTGATTGGTTGAAAACTTTGGCGGCCATCTTTAATTTATGCGAAACCATCACAGCTTTCTCATTATCAAGATATCTTTAGAACGACTTACCTTAGGCACACCAAACTTGCACTGCACATCAATATGCTCATGACCCAGAACCGTATTGAATCTGGACCCGATTGGTTGGAAACTTTGGCGGCCATATTTAATTTATGCGAAACCATTAATCTTGTGTATCTTTGATACAATTTCAGTATTCTATATGAAACTTGGTATACAGCATCGATGTATCAAGAGACTTGCAATGAATAACCACATTGATCCTCTGAGGGCGGGAAGGATGGGCGGCCATCTTTAATTTATGCGAAATCATTAACAATCTCTATCTCTGATACCGTTCAAGTGCTCGATGTAAAATTTGGTATACATCATCGATGCTTCAATACACTAACGATAAATGACAGTTCTGGTTTTTCTGATTGGGCGGAAACCTTGGTGGCCATCTTTAATTTATGCAAAATCTTTAATGATGTATATCTTTGATACCATTTCAGTGTTCTATATAAAACTTGGTATACAGCATCCATGTATCAAGAGACTTGCAATGAATAACCACATCAGTTCCCCTGAGTGGTGGGAAGGATGGGCGGCCATCTTTAATTTATGCGAAATCATTAATGATCTCTATCTCTGATAACTTTCAAATGCTCGATGTAAAATTAGGTATACATCATCCGTGCATCAAGAGACTTATGTAATGAAAACCAGTTTGTCTGATTGGATGGAAACCTTAGAGGCCATTTCTAATTGCAAAATTTTTTATAATCTGTATATTTGTCACTTGACTGCTTGGTGTTTCTGAAGTCTTGGTTCAAATTGAATACATTATGAATGGCTGTTGCCCAGAGTCGAGGGGTTTTCAGATGCGCAGCTTCGTATTAAAATCTAGTCGTGGTCAAATTATTTACATAATAATTTTCCTGTATTCAGAAATGTTTTCTTTCCATTCTACTTCCAAACTATTCATGGATTGTTTCAAGCATTTTTCCAGATCTACATCAATCTACATATTACATGCACCATCTTTTTTCTGCCTGCAGGGTAGTGGACAAGGGAGATAATCACATAGAGAATTACCATTTACTCAGTTGGCTTTAATAATGCTTCAGTTGTAATTTTTGAAATTTCCACGCCTTGGAAACATTTATAAATAGTAGTTTGATATGCATTTGTGCCACTATCAGCAGAGCACCTTTCAGATCTATGTTTATAGTACACAGAGGCTTTATTTTTGAATGATACACTGAATAAAGCCAATGTTTACTTGCTATATCTACTGAATATATGTATGAAACAACTTTAAGATGTATTATGGGTGCATGAAATGAATCTATCCAACTTGATAATGAAAGTAACTGTTACTACAACAATAAATCGTATTA
Source organism: Hanleya hanleyi (assembly GCA_036873755.1). NCBI lineage: Eukaryota > Metazoa > Mollusca > Polyplacophora > Lepidopleurida > Hanleyidae > Hanleya > Hanleya hanleyi. The sequence continues at coordinate 20,436 of JAVTVY010011127.1, read as the reverse complement.
CAACAACAAAATGTGTCCTCGCCCCTCGATAAATGAAAGCTATACTACATGTATGAAAATCATGAACAACATGAGAAGAGTACAACATTCTTTTTGGGATTTGCAAAAAAGCCTCAAACAGATAAACCGTGGACAAATGCCCCAATGGACAAAAGCCCCATCCGACATTTAGTTTCAGGCCAGGGCAATAAGATCACAGCTTTACATGTTTTTACCCCTCAGCCTATTAGGCTGTGGGGGCTTGTCGTGAGCAACTACGTCCGGTCGGTCGTCTGGTCGTGCGGTCGTCCGGTCTGGTTGTCAGTCGTCAACAATTCTTGTGACCGGTCTAGAAGCCAAACCGTTGCTTCTAGAGACTTCAAATTTGGTATACAGGATTATTGGGTGGTCAGTCACAAGCCTATCGAATTTGGATAATTTGTGATGAATTCTGCGGTTTCCATGGCAACGTCAGGGAAAATTCTTCGACAATTCTTGTGACCGGTATAGAAGCCAAACCGTTGCTTCTAGAGACTTCAAATTTGGTATGCAGGATTGTTGGGTGGTCAACCACAAGCCTATTGAATCTGGACCCCATTGGTTGGAAACTTTGGCGGCCATTTTTAATTTATGTGAAACCGTCACAGCTTTCTCGTTACCAAGATATGTTTAGAACGACTTACCCTAGGCACACCAAACTTGCCGTGCACATCCATATGCTCGTGACCCAGAACCCTATTGAATCTGGACCCGATTGAGTGGAAACTCGGCGGCCGTCTTTAATTTATGCGAAACCATGAATATTGTGTATGTCGGAAACTATTTCGCTGTTCAGTGTGAAACTTGGTATAGATTATTGATACATCAAGAAACTTTAAAGGAATGACCAAACCAGTTTCCCTGATTCGGTGAAAGCCTTGGCAGAATCTTTATTGATGTATTTCTCTGATACCCTTGAAGTGTTCTTTTCGAAATTTGGTATACAGCATCGATGTATGATGCAATGAATAACCACATCAGTTTTTCAGAGGCGGAAAGGATGGCCGGCCATTTTTAATTTATGCAAAATCATTAATGATCTCTGTCTCTGATACAGTTCAAGTGCTCGATGTAAAATTTGGTAAACATTATGGATGCATCAAGAGACTTATGATGAATGACAGAACTGGTTTCACTGATTGGGCAGAAATCTCAGCGGCCATCTTTAATTTATGCAAAATTTTTAATGATGTATATCTCTGATACCATTTAAGTGTTCTATATGAAACTTGGTATACAGCATCGATGTATCAAGAAACTCGCAGTGAATAACCACATCAGTTCCTCTGAATTACGGGAAGGATAGGCAGCCATCTTTAATTTGTGCAATTTCATTAAAGATCTCTATCTCTGATACCGTTCAAGTGCTCAATGTAAAATTTGATATACATCATCATTATGCCCCCCAGGGGGGGCCATATAGCGATCGCTCTGTCCGTCTGTCCACCCATTCGTCTGTCCGTTCTTGCATTTGATACCTTAAGTGGTCATTCATGCGTATAAGGACGTCTTAAGTGGTTTTTACCCCTCGGGCAGATTCTGCCCGAGCGGTATTGTCATTGCCTCCGTCGTCTGTCCGTCCGTCTGTCGTACCGTCCGTCCGTCCGTCCGTCCGTCTGTCCATCATATCATTGTAAACACATTATCTCAAAAAGTCCTTCACTTACAACAATGAAACTTCATACAGTTGTTTAATACAGCCAGTACCAGAAGCCTATTGAAAGTCAGTGCCGTTGGATGTGTTTTTCAGGAGTTATGCCCCTTTATACATGTCTGGCTGTTTTTATCCTTGTAAACACATTATGTCAAAAAGTCCTTCACTCACAACAATGAAACTTCATACAGTTGTTTAATGCAGCTAGTACCAGAAGCCTATTCAAAGTCGGTGTAATCGGATGTGTTTTTCAGGAGTTATGCCCCTTTATACATGTCTGTTGGTCCATATCCTTGTAAACACATTATCTTAAAAAGTCCTTCACTCACAACAATGAAACTTCATATAGTTGTTTAACTCTTTACCCCATAGACTTGTGGAGAATTTTCTCTCTCTGACCCATAACAGATTTGTAATGGCGTAGGTCTTTAACCCATGGACTGATTTCAATTTTCATACGTTTCCTGCGATGTAAAATATCCCGTTTTATGTCCTATGTCATGTGAAAAAATATTTACCAATGGTCTCCCACAGGCCCATTCTACGTAATTTGTTCACGTTTTATATCAATATCAGCAACGTTTAATCTAAAAATAAGTAATCTTGCGAGAAAATGTGTTGTGTCTGCTTTCCGTCTGTTGGAAATCACGAAAAAAGCGAAGAAATTGTCGCATTTTAGCTACGTTTTGCAGCGTTCTGTTGTTGTTGTTCGGCTGTAATTCCTGTGTTGTCGTATACCATTGTAAAGCTTATTTTTCGTACATTCGGGATTTCGCAGTTACATCATGAGATGGCAGGTATAGAACGAGCTATAACTGAAAAAGTCCCATATACTTCCCTAAAGGAGAACGAAGGCTGGTAACAAGGTGAAGTAAAACAGCATCACTGATTGGCCCAAAGTTGAGTGACCTTGAGCGACCTTTTCAGAGGCCCGCGTGATTGGAGCAGTCGGTTTATCTGCGCGTGATCGCCATGGCCATGGGTCCACGAAACACAGCATGGTGAAAGAATGGCGGATAAATTTTAAAACGGGAGATCAACAGGTCCCGGGAAATGTTTATAATAAACTCAGATGGGCAGATTTGACGAGTTAGTCATCAAGGTTAGATACTTTGGTAGTTTATACTCGCGTTACGTGAAATATTCAGGAATTTGGAAGCAGGTTTTACAATTTTTCGAACGTTTCTCTTGAAGCACACGAAACACATTTGGTGTCTAATCGCGCATTTTCCATCGATTATTTCTGTTCCTCTCTCGATTTCATTTTACCCTTACTACAAAACATACCAACAGTCTATATAGTCCGATTTATTTAAATTTTGGCTTCCTGAAAATGTATAGTTTTAATCAGGTTTTACTCAAAATAAACGCAAAAATTGCGAAAGTAATCCATCACATGGGAACAGCGATGACACGCTGAAAGACGGTTCTATGGGGCAGCGTGCGAGGCGCTCAAAGGCGGTTCTATGGGGGAGCGTACAAGGCGCTCAAAGGCGGCCGTATGGGGTAAAGAGTTAATACAACCAGTACTAGGGACCCCAACATTTTTTTCATCTTCTTTGGTTTCAACCTCTGAAGATGTAGTTGCATAGGTGACATTTCTAGCAATTTTTCGGTGTTTAAATTATCAAAATCGGGCAAGAACCCGATTTTATGCATATTTTTAAAGATATTTATTTTGGCCATTTCATCGGAATGCCGGCCTATGCTTAAACAATGGGAGCCTGGTGGGTCAAACGGTACACAATTATTAGCAAATTTGAGGGAAAATGACTCATTTTTATACGCCCGCCCAAAAGGCGGTCGTATTATGGGATGGCGGTTTCCGTCCGTCTGTCCGTCTGTCCGTCTGTCCGGTTCTCGTGTCCGGTCTATATCTGGGACAGTTTCCTATCCACAGCTCCAATTTTTGGTGAGTGGATACCCTACGGGGAGACGATGTGTCGCGTACCAAAATGAAGGTCAAGGTCACAGGTCAAAGGTCACTGGCCTAAAAAACAGGAAATCACTGAAGTGTTCGTGTCCGGTCTATATCTCTGAACGTTTTCTATCCACAGTTGCAATTTTTTGTGAGTGGATACGCCAGGTGGAGACGATGTGTCGCGTACCAAAATTGAGGTCGAGGTCAGAGGTCAAAGGTCACTGTTGCCAAAAATCAGGAAATCATTGATCGTTGACAGTTTTCTATCTACAGTTCTAATTTTTGGTGAGTGGATGCCCTAGGGGGAACGATGTGTTGCATATTAAATGTAGGTCAAGGTCAGAGGTCAAAGGTCAGTGTGATTAAAAAATCAGGAAATCGTTAAAAATTTCTAATTTTTTGTGAGTGGGTTCAATAGGCGGAAATGAAGTGATGCGTACCAAAAATTAGGTCAAGGTCAAAGGTCACCGACCCCAAAATTAGGAAATTATTAAAATAACATTTTTTGTGTCAGTAGATACATTAGGGGGACATGATGAGTCACATACCAAAATGTAGGTCAAGGTCAAAGGTCAAGGTCACTGTGACCCCAAAATCGTGAAATTGTTAAAAATCATGAATTTTTGTGTCCATTGAGAAATTGAGGGGAGACGGTTTGTCATGTACCAAAATTTAGGTCAAGGTCAAAGGTCAAGGCCACTGTAACCCCAAAATCAGGAAATCATTAAAAATGATGATTTTTTGTGTGCATTGTTAGATTGAGGGAAGACAATGTGTTGTGTATCAAAATTGAGGTCAAGGTCAAAGGTCAAGGTCACTGTGACCCCAAAATCAGAAATCATTAAAAGTCACATTGACATATGCCTGTCGAAGACGAGGTCGTGCAATGCGATGTTGCGTTCTGTCCATTCATCCATTAAAATTTGTTGTCCATGCGATAGCTCCAGTTTCAAGGTATGGATTGGTACCAAACTTTGAGTATACCTTACTCGCATGGCAAAGTGGAGCCATACATATGAGATCAATTTGTCAAAGGTCTAGGTCGCAAAAATGAATCAAGCTTAGCTGACTAAATGTGTTGGAATATTGTTGGAATATTCAAAAGTCTTTTCCCTGCATTTATATGATATTGTCCTGTTGAGTTGTCTCCCATGTTTGAAACACTTCATTCAGTTAAACTGTTGTGAAATAAAAACCATACATTTACTAATTTAACGGGGAGAGGAGTCCTTTATGAACTTCACACCTGTTTATTAACTCAAGGACAAAGGTTTACTTCATCTCTTTCTTCTTCCTTCATGAAAAATTCTCTCATCTGAAAGGAATTCATTTGCAGGAAAACTACTATTTCCTTGTGTTTGACTATTGTCGATTTCAGTGTGGGATATGTGAGCTCTAAGCTATTGCTTCAAGGTCAACTGGTTACCAAGAGTTGAGCTCATTTTAGTTTATCATTCAATATAAGATGTGATATATGTTACATTCTTATAAGCAAAAAATTGTAGACCTTTCTCTGGATTGCTAGATCAATTGGAATCCAGGCTATCAAACAATCTTGAAATTTGAACCAATGTAATTCCAGATATACGGGCGTATATTGAAGCCCCTTGGGCTCTTGTTTTTTAGTTTTAGGACTATTTTGATGAAATTTGGTAGTCAGGGGTATTTCAACATTCCGAATTCATTGGCATCATTTTTTTTCGCATCGGAAAAATATTTAGCAACCTAATTTGCATAAATTTGCATAATGGAACACCGTTTTACCATTGGTACCGTTGTATCTGCATTGAAACAGCTGGTATCAAATGTCACCAGGATTTCTAAATGTAAACTTGGAATTTTATTGAGAAAAAGATTTGACTCATGGACAACCTGACCATTCCCACACCACATAATTATCTTTGCCCACTGACAATCATTATTGAGTTAATTTCCATAAAATTCTTACTCAGTACCGGTATGGAACATTATTTATCGATGTATATTCTAATTTTCTAATAAGAAATCAGTTATAAACAAATGGATATTTTTTTTTTAATCAAATCAGTTGAACAGCCTGTATTTCCTTATGTTCATCCTGTTATAATTTAGTAGATGAAGCACCAATGTCAGCCAGAATAAAAAAAAAACATCTGAGTGAATGGAGTCAAAGAAAAGTTGTTGTTGTTGTTGCAAAATAAAATAAACAGAGGTTGATAAAACTTACTTCATCACGACTATTTTATACGCTAATAATTTTTTTATCTTTTAAAACATTTTAGAAAATATTATTCTGGCGAAACAAATTAAACATTTCAACTGATTTGTTTCAAATCGCACGTTTTGTCCATGCTAACCAGTTCAATTCAAGGGGGGAGATTACTGCTAACATGACTGGAGCTGTTTTCTCAATACCCGCGAAACGGCAACCGCAACCTGTAACCATCTCGGTCATCTATACGCGGTAAGACTGACCCTGGGATCGTGTGTATCCATTTACAGCCTACTTTCGGCAAGTGCGAGAGGGAATTTCCAGAAATCAATACCACGTGACTTCGTCAGCCAATCAGCTAAAGTCTACCGACGTAACCCCAACGTAACACGCCATTTTCGAATCATGTGATGCCCTACTTGTTGAAAATTACAGATCTACCACACCTCTTGGGTGATACGAAAGTTATTTATACCTATATATTTTGTAAGCCTAGCCTATATCTGTTTCCCAAGTGGTTTGAAAACCTGTAATTTATCAGATTTCTCGAGTCTGTTCTCTGCCGGATGAAGGCCGAACAGAATCCCGTAATATACCGGATATCGCTCCGCAATAATGGAGACTCGCGATTCGCAAGCCATCTTATGGATGGCGAAGTGTACGCAAATGACGGCAACCGCATGCTGTACCAGCTGGACGTGGTAAGGAGAATTCCATGGTGAACCACGACGACTTGCGACAGCTTTACTGTCTTTGAGGTCATGTGACTTGACATTGTAATACATTCTGATATAATTCACATACTAATTCCTACATTAAACAGTAACAGTATCGCAAAATTTATAGCAAAATAGATCGTTTTTTCGCCAGCATTCAACCTCAACTGACGCTATCGAAAGGGCGCCGCCATTTTACACGGGAGACTCCCTCTGTCGGCATGACCTCGTTACCCCTGGTTACGTTGAACAAAAAGGCGTCTTGCTCTTCGGGGAAAACAAGTCGAAATAAATTCGGGATTACCAGATGAGCCAGTACAATTTTTATTTATATATCAGTCAGAACAGTGAGACGAACATTTAAATAACGGACTACCACTACCAGCTCGGTCATTCTCATCGGAGACAGCTTTCGAGGTCACGCAAATGTGCTGCAAAACGGGCTACGAAAAAACTGGAGCAAGTTTTAATAAAACTGGTACTTTTGCGATATTCTGTGAGAAATTATCAAAATTTTAAAACCAAATTGAAAGGGAACAACCCCCTGGCTCATATCCTAAGAGACCATGCAAGATAAGTACTTTTAAAAAAGCGTCGCCATTTTCCACAGCGACCAGATGCGTCTGCAAAATTAGATGAACTCCAGGGCCGCTCTCTGCCGACCACGAAACATTTTATGGACTAATTCAAATACCATCGACAACAGAACATTACATTTATTTAATCCAACTAATTTTCACAGTTAATTAAGCCAGAAATTAATGTTTTATGACATTTTCCACCACCACATAATTTGTTTACACACGCAGTTCGCATGGCAGCCTTTACTGCTGTTGGGGTCTCTACCAGTACCAGAAGCCTATTGAAAGTCGGTGCCATTGGATGTGTTTTTCAGGAGTTATGCCCCTTTATACATGTCTGTCTGTTTTTATCCTTGTAAACACATTATCTCAAAAAGTCCTTCACTCACAACAATGAAACTTCATACAGTTGTTTAATACATCCAGTACCAGAAGCCTATTGAAAGTCGGTGTAATCGGATGTGTTTTTCAGGAGTTCTGCCCCTTTATACATGTCTGTTGGTCCATATCCTTGTAAACACATTATCTCAAAAAGTCCTTCACTCACAACAATGAAACTTAATACAGTTGTTTAATACAGCCAGTACCAGAAGCCTATTGAAAGTCGGTGCCATGGGATGTGTTTTTCAAACCTGTGTGGATTGCTGTGAATAGACAGTAATCGTTCGACTACATCTACTATAGGTAATCACTGCTCTATTGCTATATTGTTTTGTCTGTCTATGATCTATATCATACAGGTAAAATTATGCCCACCCCAAATATGTGAGTTGTTGGGGTCAGAAACATTATTTCCACAATTGCTCTGGGCCCGGCCCGCGGGGTCCCGATGGCGACAGCCACATGTTTCTTCTAAAGTGGTTAACCTCCTAAGAATGCCTTGTGCAATTCTCTACAATCCTGTCTAAATTGATGGATTTTCTCTATAAGAAACGATTTTAAAAATGTCATTTCTCTATAAGAAACGATTTTAAAAATGTGTTTTTTTCTTGGTGTTTTTGAACTAAACATCCATCTTTGGGATAATTGTGCAACATTGCAGCCAACTTTCAACAATGTTTCGTTACAATGTTGCACAATTGTAACCACTTAAGGTTCGAATGTGGGTCCGTCCGTCCGAATTTCTTGTCTGCGCGATATCTCGGTTAATGTTTGATGGACAGGATTGGAACTTGCATGGAATGTGGCCAGTGCCTCGTAGTTGTGCAGCGTAGAGTTTTTTCCGAGTTTCGGTGTAATTTTCAAGAGTTATGGCCCTTTGTTCCTGAAATCTCTGTGAATTAGGACTTGTCCGTGCTGGATCTTGGTTAATATTGTATGGACAATTATGAAATTTGCATGATATGTGGTCAGCACCCCACAGTTGTGCAGCGTAAAGTTTCTCCCCGTTTCGCATATATTTTCAAGAGTTATGGCCCTTTGTTGATCAAGTCGTTGTGAATTGGGACTTGTCCGGGCTGGATCTTGGTTAATATTGTATGGACAAGTATGGAATTAGCAGGATATGTGGTCAGTGCCCTGTAGTTGTGCAGCGTGAAGTTCCTCTGCGTTTCGCGTATATTTTCAAGAGTTATGGCCCTTATGTTCTTGAAATCTTTGTGAGTTGGGACTTGTCCGGGCTGGATATCGGTTAATATTGTATGGACAGGTATGGAATTTGCATGATATGTGGTCAATGCCCCATAGTTGTGCAGCGTGAAGTTTCTCTGCTTTCGGTTATATTTTTAAGAGTTATGGCCCTTTGTTCATCAAACCTAAGTGAATGAGATATATTTATTTGTCCAGGCTGGATCTCAGTCCATAACCGATTTGGACCGGCAAAATGGCTATAAAATTGTTATTCTACATTCCAAAGCAGACCACATAGGTCCTGAAGTATGAAATTGCCCCAAAAAGAGTGAATTGAATGCAAAATTCAAAGTTCACGATCGCTTCATAATTTCACCACAATATACTTCCAAGGAATGTAGGTCTCATAACCAGGTCACATTTTTGGATTTGGTGAAAGCCCCGGGTCGATACTTGGTGTAAGAACGCATTGTTGAGGCTTTTGTTGAGGCTTTTGTGCAGCTGAAAAGGGTCACGTCTAGATGCATTGTTGAGCTCAGACAGGCTATTGTAGGCTTTGTCTTGTGCGTTCTTACACCAAGTATAAACCAAGCCCCGGGTGACCATCTTGCATCAAAACATTGTATTATTACTTGTTGGTCGATACTTGAAATATGTATTATGAGAGGCATGCCGAAAAAAGTGACAAACAGAATTTTTATAATTTATCCAAATTAGGCCTCCACAGACCAATACAGAACAATGGCGGGGCAGTGTCAGATTAAAGCGGAAGGGGGGGCATTCAATTGAGCAATCTCTCATTGCTTCCTTGCTGTGTTGCATCAAGAGACTTAAGATGAATGACAGAACTGGTTTCTCTGATTGGATAGAAATCTTGGCGACCATTTTAATTTATGCAAAATCATTAATGATCTATATCTGATACCATTTTAGTGCTTCATATTAAACTACAAATCATCGATACATCAAGAAATTTACAATTAATGACAACCAATTTCTCTGATAAGGTGGAAAACTTTATTGCCATCTTTAATTTATGCAAAATCTATACCTCTGGTACTATTCAAGTGTTTGGTGCAAGACTTTGTATACATCATCAGTACATCAAGAGACTAAAAATGAATGGCCGAACCGTTTTCTCTGATTGGATGGAAACCTTGGCAGCCATTTTCAATTTATGTAAAATCATTGATGATCTATATATCCTTTGATACTGGTCAAGTAGCATACTAGTATGCTTGGTATGCGTCATAGATACATCAAGGGACAAGTAATGACTGCCGGTTTCTCTGATTGGACAGAAAACTTTGCGGCCATTTCTGATTGCAAGTTGTCACTTGACTGCTTGAAGTTCTTGATATTTTCAAAGTAGTACAAGTATGATTCAAATTGAATAGATTTTGACTGGCTGGCACCCAGAGCCGAGGGGTTTTAGATGCACAGCTTCGTATTCCTATCAAAACTCTATATTACTTGGCTCCCACTGAAAATCGGAAGACTTTTATTATTGTTCAGATTATTATTAGGGTTCAAAGCAAGAATGACTTGAAGCCTTTTGTTTTTGTTCAGAATATTTTTGTTCTTCCGCCATATTTTTCGCACGTGATTTGTCAAATTATTTATTATAGTTCTCCAATTCATCCAACATCCCACACTGAATTTATCACCTTTTAATCTTTTACAAGCCACTGCTAAAGCATCTTCTGCTTTCAACCAAATCTTTCAGGCTTTTATGTATGCATTTTCCATTCATTGTTTACCAATATACACGGACTAAAACTGTCTGGCTGACGGGTTGTTGCACCTTTTAGGAGCTGCCTCATGTTTCCTACAGATATGTGGATACCCCTGTACATAGTAGGGGGTAAACTGGATTCCGATTGTCCAACCGCACTGCGGTGGTCTAATGGTTAGAGCGTCGGCCTCGTAAGCGGTAGGTACTGGGTTCGATCCCAGGCCGGGTCATACCTAAGACTTGAAAAATGGAACTTGTTGCTCCCTCGCTTACGCTCAGCATTAAGAGGATAGAACAAGGACTGGTTCGCTCGGTGTCAGCATAATGTGACTGAGTGGGGTGTCATGTCTGCCTACGGCATGATATTTCAGTGGAACAGCACTATAAAATGGCAGCATTAGATCTGCTCTGTTACAAGTAGGTACCCCTGCCCCTCCCCCTCCCCTCCCTTCCCTTCCCCGTCGTGATATAGCTGAAAAAATGTTGAAAGCGACGTTAAACCCTATTCACTCATTCACTCACTCCGATTGTCCATCCGTCTGTGTATCAGTGCACCCATCTGTTAGTCTGTCTGTCCGACTGAAATTTGTTTTCGGGCGATAACTTGAGAACCGCTCGTCATGCCACCTGGTGTCAAAATCTAAATTCGGTTTCCGGGCAATTCGAGGATTCCTTGACGGATTCTTGTCAAATTTGGTATGCAGATACCATGCCATGAGTTGTGGCTTGGGTTTCCATTTCGCATGCGATAAATATCTGCTGTGCATCCAAACTCCTACACCGATAGAAACATCTTGGTCTGGACTGATAAGGAGCTAAGGGGTTGAGAGCATCTGCCTAATGAATGTTGGATTTGACATCGGTATTTGTCTCCTTGGAGGAAAAATCTATAAATGCATTTCTACTATCCAGGAATTGGTGCAAGAAGCTACATGTAGACCACAGTACTACACAAAGTTCATCATTTACAGTGCTCAATTTCTATCAGGAAAGCTACATTGATGAAACATTTCGCAATTGACAGGTTGTTCTGAAAGATATTCAGCAAAAACCAGTGTACAGTTTCTGATTGAATGATGGGAAAGGCTGGTCAGGGGTGATTAATTAGTGATCAATTAGCATATTGTTGCTTTCTTACATAATGTATACTTAAATATCACTTGTATGTTTATTTAATCTTTTTTTTTCTTCTTTTTTTTGACAGTACCCTTCACCAGAGTGGGATACGGTGACGCCGGAGGCTAAAAATCTTATCAATAGTATGTTAACTGTGAACCCAGCTAAGAGAATCACAGCCTTTGAGGCTCTACGTCACCCTTGGATTTGTGTACGTAATCCAGTTCCAGTCGATTTTCTTACTATAGCAACACTGTATGTCAAAGTTCAACTGGCTACCCTGTATGGCAGGGCTCAACTAGCTACCCTGTATGACAGAGCTCAACTACAATGTAGGCTACCACAGACTTTGTTGAATAGTGCAATTTACTGCTGTTAAACTCGTGATGTCATAGGAAAACTGTAAAAACGAAATTTCCTCGCTTTGCTCTCAGCTTTAAGAGGATAGATCAAGGACTGGTTGGCCCAGTTTCCGGATATATATGACTGGGTGAGGTATCATGTCTGCCTACGGCAGCGCTACACATAAGCGGCATTGGGGACACGCTGTCACATGTAGGCACTGTCATGATGTGACTGGAAAATTAATGAAGCTGGTCACATTCAATTACTTTTTGCATCATATGTGGAGATCAATCGTGGCTGGTCCATATGGGTCAGGCATTGATCACTGCACCAGTATATATGGAGTAAACAGTCTGGTCGAACAGATGCAGAGTGTACTGTTCTGCTCATATGATAACACAGCGGTAAATGCATTTTTTCAAAAATGATAGCAGAGCATGTGATAGTTTTCTGCCTCTACTGCAGCTGCAGTACCTGAGCAGAGAAGATGCATTCACTGGTATATCCCAACTGTGCTGTGCACATCAGTTCACCAACGGGTAACCTCTTTGGTATAGCACTTTTACAGTTGATTATAATCAATATCCGGGATATTTCACTCCATACACAACTAGGTGGCATATCAAACCAATAGTACTATCAAATAGTGCACCAATAACATACAATATTGATATTGACAGATGTTGTGCATCATCATATGGTATAGCACCTGCACTCGCAGTATTTTCTATATTGGATAAAAAATATATCATGTTTTTTCTAGTCGATTTCCTGTGACATTATTTCACAAACTTTAATTTTGGAGGGTCTGCTGGAAGAACAGTTTATAACTGATTGAGTTACCCTCAATAAATAAAGATTTATATTTAGATTTTTTATGAGTTTTAACTCCGTTGCCTCTTACCAATTTATCCAAATTATGATGGTTGAGATAATTGCAATAAATGTGTAACTGGGATGTAATATTTCCAGTGTCCCTAGGGATAAATATTTTGACACTGTATCAGTTTTTTCTCAATTAAATTGTTATAAATTACCTAAATAAAACGAGTACAATATTTTCTAGAGGCGGTTCATTCAGGGAATCAGAATTTAGAGACACGCGTGTTGTTCTGATTACTACAACTGAATTATTTGAAAGAAAATACAGTAGAGTGATTTGTGAAAATTTAGCCTTCAGATGTCCTCACTAAGAACTTTCAACTTTTAGGTTCATACACATAAGTAGCTTGCCTAATTCTTTAAAATTTCTTCCTGGAAATGTTTTCATGACTGTTCAAGTTAAAAAAATTGAGAAAAAAAAATGAAAAAAATGTGAGCCTCTTCAACTAAATCATCTATAGATGTTTTTAGAATGGCAGCAAAAATTAGAATAAATGAGGCATGCTTATTACTAATGAGGAGTAATTTTCTCGAATTTATGACCGATAGTTTCTTCAGGCAAGTTAAGTGACTTGCAACCCAGTCTAAGCCTGTAGTGCTCACCAAGTGAGCCAGTCTTAACTGGGTATTGCCAGACATCTTGTCTGACAGCTAATTTTCTGTATAAACATAAAAAAACTACTTTTTCATAATTTCTCTCGCATCAACCCACAGAGATGTATTAGATATTTTAGAGAAAATGTTATGTTGTTTGCGCTGAAAACTTACCTCACCTTCATCACTTATTGCGAGTGCACACAGGAATACAAGTGAAGGAAAGAATTAATGATTACTCCCACAGATCTCCCTTTTGGTCTTTGCCTGTGCCCTAGCTGCTCCTCTTCCAACTTCACCACACAGGATAGAGGAGTCCTTCCTCATCTAGATCCGTGAAAATCGAGTTATTTCTGCAAAACAGCAAGTGTTGCATTGCTATAAAACACCGGATTATCTGCAAGAAACCTGCTGGGAACTATTCTTTATATAATCTTTGCAATATCCCCGCGTTATTCTACATTGCTTGCTGTCACAGGAAACCTGTATCCGATCCACACACAAGATGTCCGACATGTCATTTAGGCATTATGTGTACTCTATGCCCCGATGAAATATTCAATGCCTATCCAGCTGGCACACAAGCCTTAAGAGCAAGTGTTACGGTGCCCACTGGTTTTGTTAGATCCGATAGTATTGTAATACAATCTAGCGTAAGTCATGAGGAGATTGAGAGGCCCACCTCTGTGATAGCTGGGAGAAAAATGTCAGTTGTTGATGTTGACAATAAAGGTAAACAACCACCTCCCCTCCACACATAGATCTGCAGAAAGGGAAAGGCAACCAGTCAACCTCGAAGAAGTGACCTCTTGGACCATACCGGTTAGCTTCCGGTATGGCAAGAACCACAGGAGATCGCGCTTCCAGTTCTGCCACAAGACCTCCTGGTAGAGGGGAAGCTTCAGTTGTTTTGGCAGAACTGGACAAAGATTGGGGCAGAAGCACGCTTCTGCCTTTGACTGCTCTTCCCATCCCGTCACTCGTACCTTTGCATCTGGAATACCTTTCAGCAATACAGGACTTTGTCAACACTTTCAGCAATACAGGACCTTTCAGCAATACAGGACTTTGTAAACACTTTCAGCAATACAGGACCTTTCAGCAATACAGGACTTACAAAACAAGCTGTACAAAAAGCGGCGGTAACAGAGCTTCCACTACTGGACAATTTTCCCGGGTTCTATTCACCAGTCTTTCTCGTCGCCAGTCTTTTGCCTCTCCAAGAAAGACATGTCCGAAATGCATATGATTATCAGCCTCAAATGCTTAAACAAGGACTTTCTCACTCCATATAGACGACTCCCTGTTAAGCAATGCCTGCAAGAAGCAGTTGATCCAAGAAACACAGTTTGTCTTAAGGGTGCTGGTTTCTCTGGGTTATCTCCCACATGAAGAGAAAACAGAACTGGCCCCCTCACAAAGGCGCAAGTTTGTCGCCAAGCCCCAGAAGACAGATGGCAAAAGATAACAGAAATGATTTCAAAATTCATGAAGTTATCTCAAGCCAGGGCCTTAAACTTTGCTGCGATAGTCAGCTTCTTGACGTCAACTCCAAGGGGCCGACTGCAGTTACGTCCCCTGATGATATATTTTAATCAGCAATGGGGCATAGAGCAGTTGAATCCATGGATACCAGTCACAACTCTTGTCAAACAATGCCTCCAATGGTGTTTGGGTCCACTCTGGATCCACTCAGCGTGAATCCATTTCGTCCGTCACATCACCTGTTCATGGACGCATCTATGGAAGGATGTGGGCCCACCTCGAGTTCAAGTCAACATCTGAGTTTTGGATGATCGAGGAATGCTCTCACCATATAAATGTGTTGGAGTTCCTGGCAGTGACACAAGCCATTCATCGATGTGTGAGAGATCTGACCGATCAGAGCCTGCTGATAGCTTCGGACAACACTAAGGTGGTTACCTATATCAACAAGCAAGGGGGACGAGATCATCACAATTACTAAACCAAGCGGGGATCTTTTTTCCATCTGTGTTGGGCCAACAACATTACGGTGTTGGCCAGGCACATCCATGGGTATCTGAACGTCTTAGCCGACTCGCTATCGCACGTAATCAGATTATACCCATGGAATGGCAGATTCAGCCAGACATTGTCAAACAGATAGCTCATGTCTGGGAGATGCCTCACATAGATTTGTTTGCCACACGGCTAAACAATCAAATGCCACTGTTCATGTCACCAGTTCCGGATCCGATGGCATGCGCAATGGATGCTCTTTCGCAGAATTGGATGAGAATGGTCGCATACATGTATGAGTTTTCACCACCAGCAATACTTGCAAAGGTACTCCAGAAGATCCCCGAACACAGTTGTGTAGTTTATCTCATTGTTCCATGATGGTCAGCACTGTCGTGGTTCCTGGACCTACTAGATCTTCTAGTGGATTACCAAGACGACTTCCGCTGTGGCACAACCCGCTTCGACAGCCCAAGTCGTCGATATACCATCGCCTTTCGAGGCTGTTTTACTACCATGTCTTGTGCAAGTGCTCTGAGGACATCTTGCTAAGGCGGGATTTTCTGCAGAGGTTGGGAATAGAATGGCCCAATCCATCAGACCATCCTCTTCCGCAGTATCAAAGTGGGCAGTCTTCGTTGTTTGGTGTGGTGTAAGGGATATCAATCCATCCAAAGCAACTATTCCTCAAGTATTAGATTTCATATCTTCATGGATAGGAGTTTGGTACAGTACACCATTGTAGGAGGTTATAGGACAGCTATTGCGCAACCTATCTTTCTAGGTACTGGCATTCATCCCTTGATTGATTCAAATTTGACATCACTCATCAATCATTCAAAATTACAAATGAGTCCGTAAATCCTAAGTTACCAAAGTGGAATTCAATGATGAGTGTTTCTGTCTCTCACTCCTGCTCATTGAGAGAGAAAAAAAGGGGGGGAGAGTGTATCCATTCATGAGTGTAAGTCAGGAAGTGGCAGTGGTACATAGTGACTTGATGTTAGGAAGATCATGATAAACCCCCGGCTAGTGATCTCTTAGATCCTCCGGATAGAGAAGATATTTCACTTCTGTTCTTGACAGCCTCTATTGTGTCTTTTCACTTTGCTGTTCACTCACCATCCTACTTGTGCCATTTCATGCAATAAGTGATGAAGGTAAGGTCAGTTTTCACCTCAAATAACTTGAAAATTTTACAAGTAAATTTCATGTTATCATAAAACTTACCTCACCTTCAGTGATTCCTACCCACCTCTCGCTCTGCAAACATCTCTATCTAAGGTGTAGATCAGATGGAAAAGCAGGAGCTAGGGCGCATTCACGGGGCAACAGGGAGATCTGTGGGAGTACAGCCCTCGCAATTCACTGCGGCAATCGGCACTGCCGCAGAGTTTGCCGCAGTAAAACCGTCCATCCACGGCAAAAAAAAATGCCGCAGACGTCTGATTTTCCGATCTGAAAAATTATCGTGGGGCCAATGTTTTTATCAGATGGGTATTGTAATTTGAACAAGTAAACATATTATAAAAAAACAAGACGCAATCGAGCGTAGGTGTTAGCCGGTCTCATGGAGGTTCCCATTCCCGTTGTTGTCCCCCGCTACTTAGTAGGGGGGGCACTTAGAAACACCGGTGTCCGTAATTCCGTAATTCCGTGATTCCGTAATTCCGTGATTCCGTAATTCCGTAAGATTTTCTTGTCCGGACAATAACTCGTGAATGATTCAACCGATCAACTTCAAACTTGGGGTGTGTCTTGACATTGGCGAGAGGACGGTTGGGATTGTTTTTCAGCAATGTGCGTAATCCAATATGGCCGCCGTCAGCCATTTTGGATTATAAGCAGCTCGATCTTAGATTTTCTTGTCCGGACAATAACTCGTGAACGATTTAACCGATCAACTTCAAACTTGGGGTGTGCCTTGACATTGGTGAGAGGGCGGTTGGGATTGTTTTTCAGCAATGTGCGTAATCTAATATGGCCGCCGTCAGCCATATTGGATTATAAGCAATTGGATCTTAGATTTTCTTGTCCGGACAATAACTCGTGAACGATTTAACCGATCAACTTCAAACTTTGGGTGTGCCTTGACATTGGTGAGAGGACGGTTGGGATTGTTTTTCAGCAATGTGCGTAATCTAATATGGCCGCCGTCAGCCATATTGGATTATAAGCAGTTGGATCTTGTCCGGACAATAACTCGAACGATTCAACCGATCTACTTCATATGTGGAGAGTGCCTTGACATTGTTGAGAGGAGGATTGGGATTGTTTTTCAAGGACGGGCTTGATCCAATATGGCCACCATCAGCCATACTGGATTTCATTGGATTTTAAGCAGTTTGATTTTGTCCGGACAATAACTGGAGTACGATTCAACTGATCGACTTCAAACTTGGGGAGTGCCTTGACATCGGTGAGAGGACGGTTGGGATTTTTTTTCAGCAATGTGCATAATCCAATATGGCCGCCGTCAGCCATATTGGATTATAAGCAGTTGGATCTTAGATTTTCTTGTCCGGACAATAACTCGTGAACGATTTAATCGAGCAACTTCAAATTTGGGGTGTGCCTTGACATTGGTGAGAGGACGGTTGGGATTGTTTTCTAGCAATGTGCGTAATCTAATATGGCCGCCGTCAGCCATATTGGATTATAAGCAGTTGGATCTTGTCTGGACAATAACTCGGGAACGATTCAACCGATCTACTTCATACCTGGGGAGTGCCTTGACATTGTTGAGAGGAGCATAAGGATTGTTTTTCAAGGACATGCTTAATCCAATATGGCCACCATCGGCCATACTGGATTTCATTGGATTTTAAGCAGTTTGATCTTGTCCGGACAATAGCTGGAGTACGATTCAACTGATCTACTTCAAACTTGGGGAGTCCCTTGACCTAAGTGAGAGGACAGTCATGTATTATGTTTTATGGATGTGCATAATCCAATATGGGTGCCATCCGCTGTATTAGATTATGTTAAGCTCATCAGCGATATCTCCATTTTCAAATCCTACTCTTATCAATGATATGAGATATCATCAACAAAAAAAAATCGACCATAGAGGTCCATGGCCCCCGCAGCAGCAGTGCCAGTTATGGTGGATGTAATCCACCATAACTGGTGCTGCTAGCGGGGGACATGGACCTCTATGGTCGATTTTTCCCATCACAATGCATTGCGTCCTGTAGGCGGGGTAGCCAAATGCTGAACACGCTGCAAGCAAGAAATCTGGGTCAGTCTAACCGCGGGAAATCCATGCCTCTGGTGAAAGTGAAAGCTTTGACAGTCAGCCAAAACTGAAAGTACAGGCAGGGAGGCTGCCGCGATGGTGAAGAAAAAGACTGTAGACGGTTGGGAGCGCACGAAACCCAGTCGACGACTCGCCAATGGCGACTAAAAAATGACAACTGGCGACGGAATTGTTCAGTTACTCGCCAATGTGTCGATTAAACAACAGAGTAAATCGCCAAAGTGGCGAGTGAATTTTTGTTACATGAAGTGTTTAGTCGCCAAAGTAATTTTGTGTTTAGTTTATCAGGCAGCGAAATCTGAGCAGGCTGAAAATTAGCTAAATAATATATAGCCCTCTAATATGAGGGCTATATATTATTTATCTAGCCGAAAATGTACAGGAAATAATGACAGAGAATATTTCGACGATATACAGACATGGGGAAATCTTAGTCTATTTACAGACCGCACGTGGTCTAATGTAATATCTGGGATACCTGATCAAATTATATTTTGACTGGGCACGTGAAACCATGTACAGGCTGGCATGGACGAGTCTATTTTGCGTGACACAATAAGATCATGTGCTCGCCCCAGAAAAGATAATTCGCGACCCGCTGACTGTTCTCAGCCAATGGAATCATCGTAGTAAAAACTTCACGTAAACAAATTCTATGAAACAAACTTGGCGGGAATTTGCAAGGTCAAGAGTTGAAACGGGTTGTCCCATTCCAGTGCAAAGAGGTGATACGCCTAAAAGCACGACATGTGCGTTTTGACTTCAGTGTCTCTTCTAAAACAATTGTAGTCAAGTTACACCAGCTCAGTAATTTGGTTTGCTGAAAGACACACGCCATGTGGTAAAAGTTTGCAGAGAAGAGGTTGGAACTTTCGTTTCATCTGACCGACTTTTCATTCTGGCCATTTCGGATTTGCGTAACCGACACACGAATGATCGTTTCGTTCACGCAAACTGTCGAGACGAGGGTACTCTGCATATGTTTTTTTTTCTCTCTTTTTTTTCAAACTAACAATGGATTATCATGTTGTTGGAAACAAGTCTGTCATTTTATTACATGGAAACGTCGTTCTGGATTGGCGAGTGAATAAAACGCCAGCATCAATGTCTATTGACATCTCCCCGTAGCTGAAATGAAATACTCAACTACTCCCGTGCGGCAGTCAAAAGGTATGGGACAAGTCCAAAAGGTCTGAAGAAATGAAATACTGGCTCCCTCGACGAAGGAGTTGTGCACAAACTAACTATTACGCCGAAACCCTGACAGGGACAAGCAGAGGGAAACATTTATATCTTTGTCCTACCATATTATCTGCTTATTAAAGAAAATGAGACATCGGAAATATCATTCAAATTGCCGTTAAATTATTTTCTATTGATCAAGTAGGCGTCTCAAAATGGCCAGTTGAAGGGCATTTTCGCCTCCAACCTCCGGCTAATGAGAACCCGGTTAGTGACTTCCGATCATAGTTCTATGATATGCAGAATTTGCAATAACAAAAACTGAACGTTTGTATTTTATTTCTGTGTCAACGCATATCGTTGGTCACGATTTAGGAGACTACTCTGCGGATTGCAATGGTAAAACGTTATTACAGACGAGTCATGATGATGATCAAATTATCATAATAAATATCATACAAATCAAACAATTTGCTGGAATTGCTCGCAGTGCGAGACGCTCTGCCCCAGGGGCAGAAGGCCGTTTATATGGCTTCCACGTGCACAGCTGAGCTGGGGGATGGAAAACATGAGAGAAAAAAAAAAATGCCGCAGAAAACCATTTTTGCCGCAGAAAATCGTCTTTTCCACGGCATTTTTTTGCCGAGGTAAAAATCTGAATTGCGAGGGCTGGGAGTAACCATTAATTCTTTC
>JAVTVY010011126.1:0-50922 GCA_036873755.1 Hanleya hanleyi | reverse complement strand
AAATGAATTAAACTAACACTGATGAAGCCTTTTACTGCACAGGGCTACATAATGTATGTCTGTGTGTTGGTCATGCAAGACATAACATCTCAAGTAGTTGGCATGGGTTCGAGCCCAGCTGGTGCTTGTGTGAAAGTTTACCTGCCGACGGTCGGTGGTCCTCTCCGAGTATTCCAGCTTCCTCCACCATTCAAACTGACTCATCACATGAGTGAAACAACCATTAATGTGACATTAAACCCATTCCTCCCCCTTCCCCTCAAGTAGTTGGCTTATTATATGATGCACTCTACGTAAGGGGACTACCTCTAACAGTTCATTTCTATAATCAGTCACCCTCGTATATATAGCCCCGTAGACGTCTCGTGACCCCTTTGAAATAGCTTATTCGGTCGTATTGACCCTGTGGCTTATGACCCTTGTGACGTCAACCCATGATTCATCATCGTTTAGGTGTAAAGTCCGTATTCCGCTTTTTATATGTTTAAACCCAATCCTGAATTTACATACACCCACTAACCCACCCTGTCTCTCTCGGCAGGCTCCGATCCGCTGGGAAGCCGTATTAGCCCCTCTAGACCTGGTTGATAGGGGTTTTCCTCACTCGACCCAATCGGACCACTAGGAGTCCACCTAGACCCCACCCCACCACTAATTGCCCAATGCGCATGCGCACAGTGACTTTTTCAACAAAATTCACCGCTTGGATTCGAGGCCCCTCCCATCGTGTTCTACGTGGTGAGACGAAGAAAACAAGATGCCACACCCCATAGTAAAATCCACAAGAAGAAAAAATGATCCATACATGCATTCCCGTATAGATTAACATGCAAATGTTCGAATCAGTAGAGATCACCCGGAATTTGAAGCGATATGCAAGATGTGGGAAAAATTGACGACGTCTGGCAACTAAAAAGCAACCATATGACTCTACAGGAAAGAATTCGTCGACACCCAGTTTCGCCTAGTCCGAGTTGGCATCCTTGCTTCTAGAGAATTTCCCACAGGAAGCGCCCCCATTTTGCTTGTTTATTTTTTGTGAAGATATACTGGACACGACACGCTCGACCCTGTGGTCGCACTGATCATAGACTCGTAATAATAACATCGTACAACACCTATAGGTTATCTTTATTACTATAAGTCTTACTTCCCATGTATTCATGTATTTTTTTTTTCGTGCCAATACGGTTTCACTTCTCTCGCTGTATGGCTTTGTAAAGAAACGGAGGTTTCGACACTTGCCATTTATGCTGGGCATAGTGCTGGCGATTTTGTCAGGGACCATGTTTGAGAATGACGTGCATATTGACTCGTGCGCACCATTATTAATAGCCGGTGACTGCATTTGACCCCGTATGGACCTTTGACCTCTGAGTGCACTGTATCCCATGATGCATCACTTCTGGTTCCGGTCACGTGACCGGAAGTGACCCTTGACCCCCAAAGCGCACCATTATTAATATCCGGTAAGGGGATTTGACCGCATATTGACTTTTGACCTCTGAGTGCAACATTCAGGTCCTCTGTGACGTCACTTCCGGTTCCGGTCACGTGATCGGAAGTGATCTTTGACCCGTGCGCACCATTATTAAAAGGACACACACTCTGACTGACCATCGTATTCATGGCCAGGTCCCTTGGCCAAATGACAAACGGTGAATGACGCACACTCTAACTGACCCTCTTATATATCGATTGCGCATAAGCCGATCTGCGGTCCCATTGACACCAGGGAGCACTGTTGACCTAGGTTTTTACAATGGGTGGAATAAATGTTATTTACACAACTGGTAAAGCAATGATCTGATCTGCTTCATCTGTCACCGGTTGAGATTGTTCATGAGAACGAAACCGTTTGGATGCTCCAATGAATTTTTGGACTATTCAAAAACAGACATATTTGTTTAATAATCAAAATCAGAAGAGCCACGCAATAATAAATTTGACAGGTAATTTAGGCAGTCATGAATTAGAAGAGAGTGGTGTACACCGGAACAGATCAAGTTTGTAATCGAGGTGAGCATTGGCTTTCTCAGAGCGGCGAACATGGGGCAACTCAAGAGGAAATGATAAGGGTCTTCATTGTTGTGATTACAATAATGGCAGATAGAGCTTGGGGAGATGTTATACTTAAACAAATGGCCATTTAAAGAACTAAAACCTAGTCTCATCCTACACCGTAGGACTGAGGTATATTTGCAAAGAGAATTGTATATTTTAGTAAGGTATGAAGGTTGGTTAGTAGAGACTTTGGCCTTAAACATAGATAACGAGTTTGCATTTCGGACGGAAACATGAAGAGAATTCCAATCTTTAGAAGTCTGTGAAAAGAACGAATTTTGAAAACAAGTGAGACGACACCGAAATGTTCTATACTGGTCAGAATTGTGCAGGTTATAATTTCTTTGCATATCCAAAGATACTTTATTCGAACGTAAGCGTTGAAGATATGCAGGTGCCTTAATATTTTATAGAATAAAATAAGACGGTGCTTCTTTCTACGTTGAGAAAGTATTTCCCAGCCTAATTCATTTAACAATTTTAGATACGAAGTTCTTCGCATGGCACCAGTACATATAACTGCAACGTGCAGCCGTCAAACATGACATCACTATAATCAAGAAGAGGGCGGACAGTACTCTTGTATAAGAAATCCAAACATTTTCTCCAAGGATGCTCTTTGTTCTGGACATGATATTGAGATTTTTGGGTGGATTTCGAGCAGATAGAATAGATATGTTCATCCCATTTCATGTTTTCTTGGAGAATTACTCATAAGTGCTTATGACAGGTAACGCGTTTTATTTCTACATTATCAAGATATAATTGAGGGTATGTTGGGTTATGCTTCAAGGATGTATACAAGAATATTGTCTTCGGTGCATTGAACGTGCGCTGGATAGGTAAAGGTCGTTTTGATTCTCAGTTTTGCAATTTGTATATCAAGTACCGGTAATGCAAACTTAATTTGATTGAATGTCATCTTTGATGTCATTTACATATATGAGGAATAGCAACGGCAGTAGTATAGTCACGGCATATAGACTCACATTTTGCCGGGGGAGGTAACTCTTGGGGAGGTCACGGGGAGTTCCGACAGGGAGCGCCACCAGCTCAAGAGGCAAAAAACTACCTCCGAACACATAAGAGCTCAAATATTTGCATGACACAGCGCAAGTGGACTATAGTTCCGACAGGTGGCGCCACCAGGGTGACGTCACTTTGGATCGCTATGTGGCATGTATTCCTCCGCGATGTGGCGGTAATGCGGTCTGCCTCCGAGGGCAGAAAGTAGTCCCAAACACGTGGTCTACAATAAGGGCCTGTATTATACAATATACGGGAAAAATGCCTATATGGGGTATGGGAGTGGTTTTTGTCTGGATCGCACCGCGTAGCGGTGTCGACCAGACTATGCTGCCACTCACGAAATATCTGAAAATGTGTACGTGCACTATAATGCAATGACCCCGTGTTAACCTGTATCACTCCTCCAGTGATTTTCACTGTGTTTGAGTCATATATCAGGGTATTAACCAGAAAATGAAGAAAAAACAGTCGTAATCGTTTCATGTTAACTAGAAATAAAACGAAATCTGAATTTGAGTGTATTTCATATTCATTTCTTCGCCCAGGGATTGCTTGAATCCGTGGACTATTTTTTGTTCTTTGCATTGTCTGGTTCCGAGCGATCGGCTCACACCCGGTTCTCAGCGCCCCCTATGAGCTAACTCATGCCAGCGCTGTGCTGTCACCGTAGACTGTTGTAAATGTAAATTGATGACCTGGTAATATGGTAAGCTGCTCACCTCGTGGTGCTTGCCGTCTCTGCGGTTTTGCGTCTGTCTGAGTTTGCGGTAAGTCAGATTACTTATAATATATATGCCTGGTGTTTATAGTTCGTAATTTGTTTGTTGACAACGATAGTGTTGGAGAGACAATTTGTGCGAAAATCCATGTTAATGTTGCTGTACGAGCAGACGTTGCAAATCTTGTTCCTTGATCCTTGATCTGAGTGTCGCACTTGACAGTTTCAGGTTCTGGGATTATGAAGACCCCAGTTTTCAACACTCGTACGTTCTTTCCCGTGAAGTCGGCGTTCGTTACTATTTTAATGTGTACGCATACTGCATGGAATATATTTCCAGAGGAGATATGTGTCGAAGCAACAACAATAGTATTTACATTTTTCTCGTCTTGTGAACTTGACCGGATCCTGTCCAGTGCAAATTTATATATTCTGGGGGACTCTGCTCACCGAATATAATTTAGTTTCAAAAAGTTTGAACAACAACAAAACTTTCCGAAAGCGAAAACAACGGAATTTGTCAGGTACCGCTTTCGAAAAGTTTTGGTGTTGGTGGTGTTTCAAACTAAATTATATACGCAATGATCATGCAGCAACAACAACAGGAATTTTCGCACAAATTGTCTCTCCAACGCTATCGTTGTCAACAAACAAATTTACTATAAACACCATGCAGGCATATATAAGTAATCTTGGGGACTTAACGCAAACTCATGCAGCTCTTGCAAATATCTGTGCTACACATAACTATTAATAAAACTAGTTAATAAAACTATCCAGTCTCCTCGCGTATTTGTCGTTTTGTCACAATAGAATTGCATGAATTATCAAAACCTGCTCGCAAAAACTGGTAGAAGACATAGACGCAGACGATCCACTTTAAAGGTCAACCCAAACGCTCTGAGGTCAAAAATATAAAAAAATAGTCCTTTCGATTCTGAAAATAATGATATTTTTTTCATGATTTTGTGCAGTCTGGTTGGCGAGATACTGCCGTTTGAAAGGTGAAAATCGCTCTCCTGTCAATTCCAGCTGTGACGTCACGGAGGGAAGCCGTCTTGTATTCTCTATGTTAAAGCCGTATACCACAGTCGTATGTAGCTGCTGATTTCTGGAGATTTTCGGAGTATCGGGGCATCATTTTTTAAATATGCCGCGACGTTGTGTAGTGGGAGGTTGCAGTTTTACTACAGATGACGGTGTTAGTATTCATTTGTGGCCAAAAGACGAGAAAATCGCTGCAAAATGAACGAAATTTGTACGCAACACGAGAGTGTGGAAAGAGGGCCCGAGCCAGTACTCGTATAATTTGCTCGGCACATTTTGACAGAAAGACATCATTCGAGGACATCTACAGCGTAGCAGTTGAATTCGGGTACAAACCAAAACTAAAGAGAACAGCTATTCCAACTATCAAACCTAAGAACAATCAGAATGTGACGGCAAAGAAATCGGACAAGGAGAATCTATCACGGACATCGGCTGAACGAACCTAGCCTGCAAACGAGGCCTCGGGCAGGGAGACGGCTGTACATGCCGTGCTCGCTCTCGCGTGGCATTTGTTGCTTGAGCACCTACAGGTTAGACTGGATGAGTCTCTATTTCATATATACTATTTAATAATAATAAAATGATCTTTCATAAATATATATATCTGCCTCGGTCAGTAACAACAATAACAACACAGATGTGCTCGTTCTTTACATCACAGAATCGTTCTACATTCAATACAGTTTGAAATATATGGACATTTGGTCTTATAGATGACGATCATAAGGTTTCCAGTCAAGTTGCATACCAATCTGTATTCAACAAACGACCTCTCCGAATCCTGTCGTCGTCGAGTTCCACGCTGTCAGAGTGGTTGTCACTGTCAGAATCGGAGCCGTACGGCTCAAATTGATAGGGCTGAATTCCGCCGTTGGTCTGCAAACAAGTGTTAATTTGCCCGGCATCATCCTCCTCTATGTCTATTTCATCTTCTTGGCGAAAAATATTTCCATCTAAGAAGCTGATATCGCTCGAATCGACATCTGAGCCGGAGCTCTGACTGCACTCGCTTTCCATGTTATCCGCTGTTTTTTCTCAGGCAACTTCCCTGCGTGACGTCATCAACCCAGCTGTGAAAGTGTGGAAAAGCCCACTTTGCTCCCATATTACGTGTGTTTCTGATCAGATTAGAATTTTTTCAATATTTTTTTCATACAAAGTGAAGTATGAACTATGATTTTTAAGGATTTTTAGACCAAAAAAAAATCCGTTTGGGTTGACCTTTAAAGAGACTACGGGTCATAAATCAATTGACTGTGTACTTGAGAAATACCATGACCTCTATGACATTGCCAAGAAACCTGGAGCAGGAAGACGCCCCAGGTCAAGTGTACTACACCTACCGGCGATCATCCGCCGATCAAACAACGGGCCTGTTGACTGCCACTGAAGAAACAACATGGTGTCAAGGAACAGATCCAAGAGATGTTGGATGCAGGTGTGATACGACCTTCGACCTCACCTTGGGCTTCACCAATCTCCCCGCTACCGAAGAAAGACGGTAACATAAAATTTTGCATTGACTATCGTAGGGTAAATTCTATTGTACGTAAAGATAGCTATCCTTTATCATTGATTTCTGATATTTTCTATTCTCTCAGTGGTAGTAGCATTTTCTCAACTCTCGACATCGAAAATGGTTATTAGCAAATACACATGGCTGAAAAATATATGGAGAAAACGGCATTTCATTTGTTCGGAAGGTCTGTAGGAATGATCAGTCATTCCATTCGGGTTATGTAACTCGAGGGCAGTTTTCCAGATGGCGATGAATGAAGTTTTCAGAGATTATGTCGGCAAATTTGTGTTTGTTTATGTAGATGACATTGAGATCTACCTAACAGATGCAAAACAGCATGCTTACTATCTGGAACTTGTGTTCAAACGCCTTCAGGAATACAACCTTCAGCTTAAGCGCAAAAAGTGTGTCTTTGCGGCCGATTCATTCGACCTTCTGGGCTACCATATATCAGCCAGTGATATTTCGCCACAAAGTCAAAAGATAGAAGTTATACGTAGTATGTCACCGCCCACTTCAGTGAGTGAAGTCAGATCCTTATTGGGCATGACTGGTTACTATCGGTCGTGTGTATCACAGTATGCCTCTATAGTAGGTCCACTTTTGACATTGACACGGAAAAATGCACGTTTTATTGGGACCTCATCAACAGACAGGCTTTGACAGACTAAAAAGTCTATTATGTTTTGACATAGTCCTAGCCTATCCTGATCTACAAATACTATACAAGCTAACACAGATGCGTCTTGCTACGCAGTAGGTGCTATTTTGGTCCAGGAGGGTGACGATGGTATAGAAAGGATTACTCAGTATGTATCTTCAACATTGAAGGATGGTCAGTTAAGATGGCCAATCAGAGAAAAAGAAACTCATGCAGTGGTGTATGCTTTACAAAAGCTACGGTCATATTTGTATGGGGCTGAATTTGTAGTTTATACCGACCACAAACCCTTGAAGAGTCTTTTCGTAGGTGAGGTCAAGAACACGAAAGTCCAGAGATGGGTTGTGCTTATTGCCGAATATGAATGCAAAATATAATATATTAAAGGTGCCAAAAACATCAGGGCAGATATGCTTTCACATTCCCGACGCCCTCTGGAAGTGACACTGGTGATTACGTCATTCCAGAGTCAGATGACGAGGTACTACCTTACGTGCCTCTTGATGCACATGCCATCGAAGTAGCTGAATTACGTTAACAGCAGGAGAATGAGTATGGGGATTTTCTAAGGAATGTCCCAGATGATTATGCAATACATAATGGGGTACTGTACTTTACTAAACGTTCATCGCCATTAGAAGCAGAATATCCCAGAGTAGTCTTGCCCTCAGCTTTCCGGCAGCGTGTATTGAAACAAGCTCATGAGCGCACTGGTCACCAATGGTAACACAAAACGCTATGTCTAATTCGAGATAGTTTTGTGTGGCGTGGCATGTCGCTTCATTCATTGGCACCTGTCCGAGGTGTCAGGTTAATAGACAAGTTCGGACTCGGTACACCGAAATGCCACTTGCGCAATATCCTCGACATGGATTTGATAGGCCCGAGGACTCGCTCTCCTACAGGAAATGTGTACATTTTGGTCATTATTGGCCACCATACTGCATGGGCTGAATCATATGCTATTCAGCAAAGACTTCTGAGATGTGTAGATGGAAAGTTATTTGATGAGTACTGTACACGTTGTGGTATACCGGAGATAGTGATTACCGATTTAGTTAAAGAGTTCAATGCTGGCTCACGTCGAAGAAAGTTCAAAGCAGTTAGTATTGATCACCGTAGAACCACACCGTACCATCGTCAGACCAATGGCAAGACAAAACGATTCAATCAGACCTTTAAGAATATAATTCAGAAGTTAGTGAATAACCAATCCAGATGTTGGGAGTCTGAGATGCCAGCAGCACTCATGGCGTGCGGGAAAACTGTACATGTCTCGATCGGTTATACGCCATTTTTTCTGGCATATGGCCGCCGTACACGACTTCCGCTTTCATTTCTGTTGATGCATCTCAAGATTTAGATGACAGACTCACGATTCTAGATTCTAGGTAATGTCGTACAACGTGCTAAGTTTACAACGGAAAAGTCACGATGATATCACCGCGCTCAGATAAATAGGCAAGCTAACACAGGTGAGTTCATGATAGGTGATTCCGTAGTTGTAGAAGCTGAAGAGCGCATTAAACTTACATCTCGCTGTGACCCCCAGTATGAGATAACCCGGATAAATGACCCAGTTGCACAGTGTCCGATCAGGGAAGCGAAGAGTGGTGAATATTATTAAGCTGCGTGTCATTGACCCCCAAATCTTTTGGGATGGGTTGGATCCTCGGCCAATACGCAATCCTGCTCTTGGGCCGAAGAACGGCATGACAGTCACCCGGCTCCTCCCCCTCCGTAGAACCGCCTCCACAGGGAACAGTGCCGTTGGCTGACGGCTCCGTTCAGCCCGTGGCTCGGCATGGGAACGACGTCCTTCATGATGACAAAATTCAGGTGAGTGGCACCCCAGATACGTCAGAGCCAATGGATGAC
The DNA here is from genome assembly GCA_036873755.1 of Hanleya hanleyi. Taxonomy (NCBI): domain Eukaryota; kingdom Metazoa; phylum Mollusca; class Polyplacophora; order Lepidopleurida; family Hanleyidae; genus Hanleya; species Hanleya hanleyi. The sequence continues at coordinate 42,003 of JAVTVY010011126.1, read as the reverse complement.
CAGATATGGGATGATCCTAGCGAGGGTCCCGAGTTAATGAATGAAGAGATAGGGGACAATGCCTCTGATGGGTCGGATCTGACAGATGACTGTCTGCCAACCACTCACCGTTACTTTCTGCGCAAGCGCAAACCACGTTCGTCCCTCCCCGGTGTTATGTACAATAAGAAACGCCGTACATACACATTCCGTTTCCAATCATTAGAGTCAGGATCTGGATCTTTTTGATCATCCTATTTGGCACAGCATGCGCAGAGCCGCATAGAGAAAGCCTTTCAGATGGTGTGCTTGTTCTCCGCGGTCGTCCAATATCTCTTGTTAAAGCAGAGTAGTCTATGGTAGTTACTATCACAGCTCCAGAGATACCTCCAACGTTCCTTCAACGTGTAATGGAATTCGATGCGGCCATTAATGCATCTGTACGAGAGAATGAAATTCACCCTGATGATATAGTTAGGTGGTTCTATCGCTTAAGGCATATTCGCTGAACCATTCAGCAACTTACTGTGGTTCATTCCGGTGATACTGATGGCAGGCAACGAAGAGGATTACCGGATTTTGTAGGCGAAGGGTCTGCGACCTGCGACGAATAATCCAATCAGCACGAGCAGAAACGAAATCAATTGTTCACTATTTTAATGAACTAGCCTTACATGTCAACAAAGCTTTTGATGAAATAGGGGGCAATCGTGACCAACTAAACAGACTGTCTGCTACCGTTGCTAATATTACTCAGTATATTGATATTCTTGTTGATGATGACAGTGAAGCTCGGATTGAGCGACAACGACTCATATTGTTACTACGTTTCGGGCATGTCGTTGACGCGTTAGAATTGACTTTGCAATTTTTTGCGAAGACTCAATTACACTACCGACACCAAGTGGCTTCTTTGGAGTTAGGCCGCCTTACAAAGGATTTATTTCCACCCTCTCAACTTCGGGCGATGCGACAGCTCCTACCGGTGGGTGTTCGTCTCATTTTGATGGTACCTGCTCCTAGAGGGCGCTTTGATTAGCGTTGAATAAAAAGTCTGAAGTCTGAAAGTCGTCGTTGTTGTTTCCTGTCTTATATAAAGAGGCTATCAAGTCTTCGAGAAATCTCGTAGCCGAACTGGAGTCTATCTGGTTCATGTAGACACCATCACCCGAGTCAACAGCCGACCTTGCGTTATAATATCTAAGATCGCGCATAAGCTCTTGTTGTCTTTGGGACCGAAACTTCTACAATATGTCGGCGAATTCCGGTTCCGAAACCTTAGTCATATGCCGAATTATGGATACCGTACGCTCTAGACGTAGGCTTCGCCACAGGAAGAGGAACCGAAGCAGAAGCCGGTCTAAAAGGCGCACGCCTGTCCGTTCTTGTTAGACGTTCGAGCTGTGTGTTAAGGTTGGGCTAAGACCGGCTCAAGAACGGAGCACAATCCATGTATGGCATCAGACGCAGGAAGTGACGACGTCTGCCTGGTAAATGTCGACGGAGCCTCAGCTATTGTTTGCAGGCGAGAGGACGTCGGCGGCGGGGGTCGTGGCATATTTGGATATAACCTATAGAGAGCGTCCAATACCTCTGAATATGAATGCCACTCCAGATTATGATTACTGTCAGAATCCGAGCGACGTTGCACTGCCCCCTGACATCTCATCGATGGGTTGACCGACAGATCAATAGGGTCTGACGTCACCACCGAAAGCTGCGGAGGGACCGGAGACGGAACCTGAGCAGAACCGGAAGCGGAATGATAAAAAGTCCTGACCGGAACCCAAGAGGATGCCATACCGGAACCCGGAGGTAACCGGAAATGGCTGGAAGTGAGTAATGAGCCGTATATGGGTTTATGATACCCGACTCAGACCCGTTCACAGTCATATCCCGCTGTGACTGGAACAACGCAGTGTCCCGACTAACGCCCTGAGGAATTAGGGGCGAAACTGGCACTGTCCCTGCAGAACAATAACCTCTACCCCCGGCCACTTAGGTATTTAACTGCGTGGGACTTGATCTTACCCGGCCTTGTGTGATAGCGCCCTGGAGCAACAGGAGGTGATAAATTTGGTCCCCGACCGACAAAAATCCCCTGGGAATTATAAGATACCGGGATATTCTCGTGAGAACTACCATTAGAGGTATCATTCCCAACAACCCAGGGGGAAGGGTACCCGCACCAGCCCCGGTCATTAAACTTTCAAATAAATCATCGAGCCACTGTTGACACTCCAGGAATCTATGGTTATTATCGTAAACAATATGGCCGCGACAGGCAATACAAACTGAATGCAGATCGGTCGTTGTTTTGGACTTTCCACAGACGCTACAGAACATTGAGGCCATTCTTATTATCGTTAAATACTAACAAGAATACTCCCCAACAGAAACTTATGGCTTGTAATCTTGTAGACGATGTTTTTCACTCGTTGTATTAACCCTTTGAACCCGAGAGTTTTCCTGCCTTTTAACACCTTACCCTGAGCTTCCCGCTAAAAAAGAGATGAAAAGTTTATCAGAAGCCTCTCGGGTATATACACAATCTGAACAGTGTTGCTCAACCCTTGGGGACGAGTGGAAGAGGATCCCTTTTGGACTTGGGCGGCGAAACTACCTGTGAAGCGGATACGACTTAAAACGTGATCTGATTGGCTGAATAGTCGGTTCTGACGTCATACGCCGCAAAAGCGGCCTCTTGGGTATATACATTATCTAAATAGGCCGCAAAAACAGCCGCTCCGTTTCAAAGGGTTAAAACGTAAATCCTTCTGTAAACACTGTAGCTTGTTGACACACGATCCTTACATTTGACTGGCAAAGTAAAGAGCATTGTGTGCTGAGTGGGGGCTTGGGTGTTATGGCGGGAAGAACTGTGCTATTGTTTTATTTTCTTAACTTGATTATACGTGTTTACACATGAACGCATATGTCAGTAAGGTTAGTTTTACTGTGTAAAAAATTTGAAAAATTTAAAAAATTAAATTAAATCAAAAGAATTTGTCCATTTTTATTTCACGAAAAACATTTTTTAGACACAAAAAACTGTGCCTTTATATCTATTTGACTACCAGTATCCTTCCTAACCATTATAATCAAATTTCATACATATCAAACACGCCATTCAGACGAAATTGTGTAACAAAGGGTTACTTATGCTCTGAATACAGTGCCACCTTGTGGTGAACAGTAGCTATCAAAGCACAATCAGACATATTCCTCAGGCCTAAGGATATAGCACACGAATTTTGATCCAAAAATTATTAACGGTTTCAGGGATGTTTACATTTAAAGTCTCAACGGTCAGAGAATTGTAATGTTTTATTTGAAAGGCCATTTGTTTTGCAGCAGAGGTAATTTATCATGTCAGCCATGCTATATTTACGACAGGCAACCTAAAATAGAACAATAAACAATTTTTTACAGATCAAATTGGGAATTTGCATTTCAGGAAAAACATCTTTTTTGGGACACAAAAAAAACGTGCCTTTATAGTTAAACCAGCAACACCAAAACCTTCTCAGCACATTTTCCATCCTTCAAGATCATAATGACATTATAATCAAAGGACATCGCACGCTACTGCGGCCTTTTGACCCCCTTTACAACTTTTACCAGTCCGACCATTACAAATCACGTGACTTCAGTGAGATTAGGTGTATTGCCAAATGGCTACAGACTCCTAAATAATTTACACGTTCGGCAGTATTAACACAATTGTACCTCGATGATTCCCTAATTGAATTTAGACTTCCATCTTTCGACAGGAAGTAGTTTATTTCAAGCGCTACAAGGTGAAACACTTCTTGTCAAACATTATCCGTCAAAATTTCAAGCTGTGTGCGCCTCTACACATGAGGTCCTCATTTCGCTGTTTTCTCCGCCTGCTCAAAGCAGTGCTCAGGCTCCACAAATAGTCCCCCGGCGAGGCATGTTTTCGAGCAATGAATCGAAATAAAATTTGCATTCGAATAGAACAAATACCATACTTGCCAGTGGTATCAACGGCTTTCCATTAATCGTTGCAACGAAGGCGGGGGAAAATCGAGAAAATTCTGGTCTTTGGCAGAGATTACGTCTTGGTGTTATCAGATCTGGACTTTTTTTTATTTAGGAGCCTGTAGCCAAATATCTTACAAGCGCTGCCGCATGAGTAAGGGCACACTGTTCTCAGTCAGCGTCTCACATTAATTTGGCGAGAAAAATTGAAACTTCATTAATCTAAAAAAAGTTGATTCGTCGATGGCAGATCGTTACATGTTGATGGTGTTAATATTTGCATCAGCTATGTGTACATTAAAGTGGCGTCGGAACTGGGGGGCACTATCCTAGCACTTTAGACGAGCGTCCATGGGCCGCCTAGGCCCCTGGAAGATTGGGGGGGGGGGGGGGGGGTAAGCGATCGTGTAAACGTAAAAAAAATATCTCCAGTACGGAGAAAAAAGAAAAAAATCATCCAAATACGAAGAACGAAGAAAAAAACATTCGTGAGGAAATTCAAGTGTGTCTTTATTATCTAACACGCTGTTTAATAATGTTGTTAATGTCAGTACATGCAGCGGAGTAAACATCGGAAAACGTTGGAAATTGTCCACAGTTGACAACATATTTCATTATTTGTGGTCCACGGTGAGCGGTTGCAGCCACGCCGTCCTCATTCATGGCCTCCATGTTGCACTCATGATCACGTCATTCTCCACAACAGGGTTGTTTCGACGCACACAGAAGAGCTGAATCCGCTAGAGTTGCGTCCCCTCTTGCAGGCAAGCAATTTATACGAGAGTGACGGTGTGATCGGGAACGTAAATAACGAATTTCACAAAACGAGGAACGCAAAATTATAACTTGGTGGAACAGAGAAGTAAAAATAGGAAAATACGGTGAACGTGGAATACGTCCAGAACGTGTGTACGCAAAATTAGTTTTCCTCAGAACTGAGAACGGATAATGAAAATGAACCCAAAACGGAGTACGAAAATACCCCTTGCCCCCCCCCCCTCCCCCGCCTGGAAGCTCCTGGCTTCTAGACGGCCGTAGGAGCGTTTTGAGCGATTTTCGACAAATAAACGCATATTTTTCTCAGATATTTAAACTGTTTTAATAATAGTTTGGTAAAAAAAAAATTTATGAAAAACTGCTAACACAGAAAATTTCCGCACGTAATCCGGATATTCGATTAATATAACTCCGTCTTCATTTCCGTCAAATAAACAACTATCCTACTTACGTTTTGCTTCGGAAGAAATCAAGGATTTCACGTTGTGGTCTCTTCGACATGATCCTAATTTTTGGAATGTATAAAGATGGGTTTGAAAACGATGCGTAGAATCGAAGTGCTGACCTTACATTTTAGATCATTTGGTGCATTGGTACACAAACTTTTGCAAACTAAATCTTCAAGTTGGAAAAAGTACTGTGAATATTGCATGCAACGGGAACTTGAACGATTCCCACTTATAACACATATCCATGCAAGCATATTGAACTACATGCTGCATCTTGAAAACAATACCGACCGACCTATTCTTCAAGATGCAGTCCTCTGTAGCAAAGCATTAGAAAACGATGGAATTGGATGGCATACCTATTCATCATTAATGATGCAGAAAAATAATATCAGTGCTGAGGACTTGCCACTGCAGCCCACTAAAACACATATCCCCAAAAGTAAAAGACAAATTGAAAACTACATACTATACAATTCTATCAAGACAAACTACGCTAGTCCGAAAAATTACTTCACTACAAACATATAGAACAAACATACGGTAAGTTAAATATTCGTGACCGGAAGTGAATATCGTCGCATTCGTGAAAAACTGACCACTTCCGAATTTTTTGTGCAGGTCAGTTCAGAAAAACGGGCGTTTTCGTAAATTAGATTCCTCATATTAAATGCCAATACCGTTCGACAGTGAAAGTTCACAATACGTCAACTGTGATGTTTCTTTAATTGTGTGAGATTTACCCCAGACATGCAGGACAAGGGCATATTCTGTCACTTGCACATTCTGATATTTTCTTTATTTTCTCTTCAGGGCATGCTTGAAACCTTGCAGAATATTTGTCATGGCCGAGAAGACTAGGCCCAACTATCCCGGTGACGTGAATGATGTTTACGGGAAATATATATAAACGATCTAATGAAGATATACAGATTACATCATTTTCAGACTGAGAATCAAACCTAATAATTTCTTGATTGCTCTTCATACGGAAATATTGCGGAAGGAATTTTCAAACTGTTTATGTCAATAAAACGAACAGCAAATTAATCAAGCGCCCGACACTATTTGACGGTACATATCAGGGCCAACTCGGCTGAGACCCATATCAGGGCCAACGGTACACAATCTTCCCAGCTGAAACGAGCTCATCCGGCCATGTTTAGCGGCTAAACGAAAGACATGTATTCTATATCACCTTTATTAAACTATATAAAAATCGAAACTATAGGCAATCACTAACTATACTTAGGATCTGCGCACATCGGCTCGAAGTAAAAACAGACAGATATAGGAAAATAGACCGGAACAAACGGTTTTGTAAACGGTGTGAAAAAACAAACAAGATCGTTGAAGACGAGTATCATTTTGTTTGTATATGCCCGAGTGGTAAAAAACTTCGAAACATTCTGTATAACATCATCAACAAATCCTGTCACCTATTCGGGCAAGTAAACTGACCTCAAAAAAATTTATTTCCTGATTAACCCACCCACCCACCTTTACCCAACAATAGGGCAGTTTATATAAGAAATGCTTCTGGAGAGATCATCACAGCTCGCAGTATCTCCTGCCACTAGAACCGCTTCAACCACCACCTAATTTATAAATTGGAATGAACTGGCTTTCCTGATTGCGGTGATTGCGGTAAGTCATATCACAATATAACTTTTATAATGTAAATGTCATATTTTATCTTAGATTTAACATTTTCTGTATGTATTCATGTATAGAAATAAAGAATGAATTTTCCGGTATATCGAACTCGCTTGACCCGTACTCAAGATTGACCCATTTCTGGCTTGTTGCAACGTACAGGGCGTAGTAATAAAAACAGAAGTGCCAATAGCATGAATATCTGATTTAAAATTATCATCAAACTGTACAAAATTTGGGGGGCACAAACATACGTGTGCCCCCCCCCCTCCCCGGGGGCACGTGCACATCCCCCCCCCCCCCACCACGCTTCCGACGCCCCTGCCCACTGATTATATCACGACGTGTACCATGAATATCAATGAAAACATAATATCATCCGACAATAATGCGACATCTTCGAAGTCGATCTTTCGCTTCCTACTTCTACCCACTTGATTCCTCATCCTGTCCAGTAATGTCGAGATTTTATCAGCAACCATGTCTGTGAAATGTCGACGCAGTGTCATTACATCCACCGATTCGTCCATCTTGTTTTCCATCGAAATGTTTGTTAGCAACATCTGCAACCGGTCACAGTCATACCAACACACCTTGCCGCAAAAAAAACACAAAAATTTCAATCGAGCCGAGCCTGGTATCACCACAAATCTACCCCTACTGCACCATCTCCACATGTCCAGGTAAATCCTAAATACTCGCAGAGGGTTTACCTGGACATTTTTGGTGTTTCGAATGAGTTCTTGAGTCGATGGCTCTATTATACAATCTTGTACATTTCATCCCCCGCGCTTGTTTTGAATTAGCATGCCGGTATCCCCAGCATGTGGTTTTTTTCTTTTGACTACCGATGTCGATTTCCGCTTGACATCAAAGCAGTTTGGCACGCGATGAAATTGAAACCTGTCACATCTCATACCTCGCAGCGGATTGGCCTAATCAACTAGCTTAGCGCGTTCACTGATTGGGTTTATTCAGGGGAAACCCCTTGTTCTATTTATATTCATAACTAAACGTACGGGTAACTAACCAAGCCAGTGTATCGAGGTAAGGGGAGTCTTGAACTTGACACTACAGGACTCCCCTTCTTCGAGCTGCTAACGGATTACACGTTGTGCTGCAACTAATGGTCCTAATGCAGATCCCCCCTCAGCCTGATCCGACAGATCACGCAAATAATGTTCAGCAAAAGTTGAGTTGGAACGCCAAGCACACGAGGCGGTAATTTCGAGGGAAAGGTTTCGCCACAGTGGCCATGACGCAGAGAGGGCTCTAATCTCATGGGACGAAACGGTAGACAGCAATGGAGGGGTAACAACTGCCAATATGTAAGTCCAACTCGGCTGAGACCCATATCAGGGCCAACGGTACACAATCTTCCCAGCTGAAACGAGCTCATCCGGCCATGTTTAGCGGCTAAACGAAAGACATGTATTCTATATCACCTTTATTAAACTATATAAAAATCGAAACTATAGGCAATCACTAGCTATACTTAGGATCTGCGCACATCGGCTCGAGGTAAAAACAGACAGATATAGAAAAATAGACCGGAACAAACGGTTTTGTAAACGGTGTGAAAAAACAAACAAGATCGTTGAAGACGAGTATCATTTTGTTTGTATATGCCCGAGTGGTAAAAAACTTCGAAACATTCTGTATAACATCATCAACAAATCCTCTCACCTGTTCGGGCAAGTAAACTGACCTCAAACATTTTTATTTCCTGATTAAACCACCCACCCACCTTTACCCAACAATAGGGCAGTTTATATAAGAAATGCTTCTGGAGAGATCATCACAGCTCGCAGTATCTCCTGCCACTAGAACCGCTTCAACCACCACCTAATTTATAAATTGGAATGAACTGGCTTTCCTGATTGCGGTGATTGCGGTAAGTCATATCACAATATAACTTTTATAATGTAAATGTCATATTTTATCTTAGATTTAACATTTTCTGTATGTATTCATGTATAGAAATAAAGAATGAATTTTCCGGTATATCGAACTCGCTTGACCCGTACTCAAGATTGACCCATTTCTGGCTTGTTGCAACGTACAGGGCGTAGTAATAAAAACAGAAGTGCCAATAGCATGAATATCTGATTTAAAATTATCATCAAACTGTACAAAATTTGGGGGGCACAAACATACGTGTGCCCCCCCCCCTCCCCGGGGGCACGTGCACATCCCCCCCCCCCCCACCACGCTTCCGACGCCCCTGCCCACTGATTATATCACGACGTGTACCATGAATATCAATGAAAACATAATATCATCCGACAATAATGCGACATCTTCGAAGTCGATCTTTCGCTTCCTACTTCTACCCACTTGATTCCTCATCCTGTCCAGTAATGTCGAGATTTTATCAGCAACCATGTCTGTGAAATGTCGACGCAGTGTCATTACATCCACCGATTCGTCCATCTTGTTTTCCATCGAAATGTTTGTTAGCAACATCTGCAACCGGTCACAGTCATACCAACACACCTTGCCGCAAAAAAAACACAAAAATTTCAATCGAGCCGAGCCTGGTATCACCACAAATCTACCCCTACTGCACCATCTCCACATGTCCAGGTAAATCCTAAATACTCGCAGAGGGTTTACCTGGACATTTTTGGTGTTTCGAATGAGTTCTTGAGTCGATGGCTCTATTATACAATCTTGTACATTTCATCCCCCGCGCTTGTTTTGAATTAGCATGCCGGTATCCCCAGCATGTGGTTTTTTTCTTTTGACTACCGATGTCGATTTCCGCTTGACATCAAAGCAGTTTGGCACGCGATGAAATTGAAACCTGTCACATCTCATACCTCGCAGCGGATTGGCCTAATCAACTAGCTTAGCGCGTTCACTGATTGGGTTTATTCAGGGGAAACCCCTTGTTCTATTTATATTCATAACTAAACGTACGGGTAACTAACCAAGCCAGTGTATCGAGGTAAGGGGAGTCTTGAACTTGACACTACAGCTATCCCCTTCTTCGAGCTGCTAACGGATTACACGTTGTGCTGCAACTAATGGTCCTAATGCAGATCCCCCCTCAGCCTGATCCGACAGATCACGCAAATAATGTTCAGCAAAAGTTGAGTTGGAACGCCAAGCACACGAGGCGGTAATTTCGAGGGAAAGGTTTCGCCACAGTGGCCATGACGCAGAGAGGGCTCTAATCTCATGGGACGAAACGGTAGACAGCAATGGAGGGGTAACAACTGCCAATATGTAAGTCCAATGAATGAGTCTTTTTAACCAGGAAGCCACCGTATTCTTGGTGATGTCCCATTTAGCCCCAGGTTGTAGAGAGAAGAATAGCGTCCGCCGAATTCCTTTATTCGGGTCCTTTCGTAGAATGTAGTGACAAATGGTATGAACAGGACATAAAAGTCTATCTTGGTCTGATGCTCGTCTAAAATATTTGTCAGTGCCGGGATCTGATATCGACGTTGTATGCAAGGTCCCGGGTGTGAAGTATCATTTTTGGCAATAAACTCTGGTATGGTTCTGAACGATATTCGAGTCCAACCATCAGTCCATCTTAGAGACGCTCTTTCTAAAGCATAAAGTTCAGAGATCCTTGTAGTAAGAGCAAAGGCCATGAGAAAAGCTGCCTTGAACGAGACCGCTCTAATGCTTGCGTCTGCCAAAGGTTCAAAAGGCGGTCGGAGCAGCGCACTAAGGACTACACCCAAGTCCCACTTCGGTAAAAGTTGACGAGTACGACGGGGCTTGTGAGGCAAAGGATTTAATAAGAGCTGCAATGTTGGCGTCTTGTCCAATTTCTATCCCTGCCGTCAAATGAAGAACTTTACTAAGTGCTGATCTGTATCCTTCAATAGTGGGGTGGCTGGAACCGTCTATCATGGTTAAGATGATATAGAAACTCAGGAACTATTGGAATAGTGGCAGAGTAGGGAACATAGTTACGGCTGTTGCACCACTCCAAGAAATACTTCCACTATGACTGGTAGAGGTGTGTGGTTGATTCCCTGTTTGCACCAACCATAGCCTCTGCAACCTCGCTTGAAAAGCCTTCCGCCGTGACTGCCTGATAGCCTGCACGCGTGAAGACTGAACACTCGGGGCGCTGGTGATATACTCCTTGGCGATGCTGGCTGAGTAGTGACCACCACGCTGATAGGCGCCGAGGTGCGTCTGTTAATAGTTGTATCAGTTGAGCGAACCAGGGTCGATGAGGCCACCATGGAACGACCAGAATGATTATACAAACGTGTTCCTGGATCTTCTGAAGCACTGACTGGATGAGCGCCAGTGGCGGGAACGCATACGCTATCAGATTGTCCCAACTGATTGACAGGGCATCGATTGCATAGGCCTGCGGATCGAGTACTGGGCTGACGTAAAATGGAAGCTGGGTGTTGTGTTTTGTTGCAAACAGATCGAGATGCGGCTGTTCCCAGATGATCGAGATTTGTTTGATGATATCGGGATATAGACGCCATTCCGTCTGTAAAATCCGGTCGGGTCTGGACAAACTGTCTGCTATCACATTGAGCCGACCCGGGATGTGACGTGCACGAATATGACAGTGATTCTGTTGACTCTCTAAAAACAGTTCGAGTGTCTTCAGGAACAAGGGATGAGACTTCGCGCCGCCCTGTTTGTTTATGTAATGCACCACTGTGCTGTTGTCGCATGCCACTAGAACATATGATAGATGAAGATGATGTCGCCAGTGACGAAGTGCATGAAGGATGGCCATCATTTCTAGAATATTGGATTCCTCCTGGAGACTGGATTCCTCCTGTGACCACCTCCCGGATACGTGTAGATCCCCCATATGAACCCGCCATCCCGTAAACGATGCATCTGTGAAGAGGTGATGGGTTGGCGAAATGGATGTAGCGGCGCTCCTGACATTACGTTGTAGCGGGACTGCTACCAATGGAGGTATTGTCGAAGATAATGTGGAACAGGTATTTGTGGATTGATGCTGAATGAGCGAAGATAAGTTTGAAGACTGCAGTGGACAAAGATACAGGCTGTCGTACCGTGTCAAGTCCTGGGCGGAGGTTAGAATTACAACGCATATAAGGGAAGGCCGAGAAGGGCCTGCCACTGCTGTGACGACCGGAACGGTGATGATAAAAAGGCGTTGATTTGAAACGGTATCTTGGTCCACCGATCCTCTGGTGGCAGGGCGATCGCTCCCTCCATATCGAACATTGCTCCGATGTACGTGTGCTGTTGCGCTGGAGACAACTCCGACTTGTCTGGGTACCTCTAGAGCAAAGCTTGTCTGGGAAGAGAGAACCATGGGACTGGGCCTCCCACAGCAGAATGTCGTCTATATAGGCTTCTATATGGACACCCCGAATATGGAGATATGCGACCACTGGGTTTGTGATCCTTGTAAAGCACCATGCGGCGACGGAGATACCGAAGGGGAGGATCTACCATTCGAATATTCGTTTGCCTACTGTGAATCGCAGATAACGCCGATGAGATGGGAATATGGGGACATGGAGGTAGGCGTCCTGCAAATCGATGGATGTCATTCATGTGCCCGGAAGTAGATGGGACCGAAGTGATGGGATGGTCACCATCTTGAATTTCGGTGGTGAGGCTAGACAGTCTCTGTTGGGTCGACGCAAGTCTATTATCATGCGCAGCTGGCCCGAGTCCTTCATCGAGATGACAAAAACGGAACTGCAAACACCCGGGTGAATTCTCGTTTAGAGGAAGTTTCCGTGCTGCGCCTTTGTCGATGAGTATTTGCACCGACGTCTGCAAAGTCTGCAAATGTTCTGGTCGAACTGGGATCCGAGATGGCTTGGGATAGGTGATGAGATGAGGATAATGTTGAAACGTCAAACGAAAACCGTCTCGAAGGGTACATGCGTCCGGTGAGATGATGTCCCAGTTCTCCCAGAAACTCTGCAGGCGGCCGCCCACTACCCGATGCTGAAACTTGTGGAATCGTGGAATGCTGTAATCGCTTAATGGGTAAATGATGGGGTGATCTGGTGAACCATGAGCCAAGTCAATCACGGCGCTTTCACCCTATTCCGTTATTGGAGAAATGGTGTTGCTTGCCGAGGAACTTTGGTCGTCCTTCACCTTGTTGCTGGTTAAAGGGACGAAAATCTTCTTGACGATATTGCTGGAAATTCTGTTCCTGTTGCCACTTTGTAGGCCTGCCGTGTGAACCCTTGTGCTTGCCATACTGACGGTTGGAACCAGGTTTGCCGGATGAAGCCATGCGAGAATATCTCTCCTCTCTCATATCTGGTACGCATTGACGGACAGCCCTGTTGAAGAGGGTTTCCGATGCCAATGGTTGTAGCATGAGCTGTCACTTCACTGATTCGGGAACATCCGTTCTCGATAGCTTCAAGTAAGTTGATCTTCGAGCATGGATTAAAGATGAGTAAGAAAAGACTATATTTTCCATAATATGGGCATTAGCTCGATCCAACGACTCGGTAAAACCCTGCAGGAACTCGAGGTCACTGGATGATATTTGAACAGAATGATCTTTACCACGTCGCAGATCGATGTCGTTGAGCATCTTAGTGGACGCTGAAATGAGGCAATCCGCAAATGAAGATATTCTATGCTGGTTCAGTAACGGTTCTATGCTGATTGGGTAACAGGAAAATCTAGTTGTGTGATTTATTATTTGTCAAAAGAATATCTAATTCCGCATCTGCTGGAGACGACTTAGCGGGTAAAATGACCCGATGCATGGAATATGTCTTGTATTGACCAGGACGCTTTGGTAGAAGTGTGAATGATCTTGTTCGATGTTCATCCAACAAACCGAAGAGATGAGGAAACTGTGTTGAGGGCGGAAAAGATGTCGGCGATGATCCTACCATATCCACAGGAATATCTTCCAAGTTTGCAGCATAAGTCTGGCGTTTTCGCTTCTTTTCTTTGTCCTTATTGGGGCCAGGAAGTGGTAAATTTGGGAGTAATTGATAAACCGCCGCCATCTTGGATCGATGCATGAGTTTATCTCCCTTCCCAGTATCAGACTCAGATGATGCGGATCTTTGGTGACTGTCCGTCGAAGAGGCTGGTGATCTACTACGACGACGACCGCCTTCAAGACACTCTTCCGACGTAGAGGATTCATCATAAGCCCTGTACCGTTCCATGGGATAGGTTCGGTTTCTGGAACATGATCTGGATCGCCGGCGCCCTGGAGAACGGGAACGCGTACGTCTACGTGGTCGTCTGGGATGGGGAGAGCGAGATCGACTGTGGTCGGAATTCTTCCGTTCCGGAGATTTAATTAAGGGCCTGATTTCTGCCATGTCCTGGGGCTGAATTTCTTTAATCAGATTCCGCTTCTGTGGCGAATCCGATTTTTTATAATGCCCGGACTCAGGAGATTGCTTTCGCTTCGAGGATTTGGAGTGCTCCTTGGTCCGGTCCCGATCTGAAATCTCATGCCGTTTCCGTGGCTCAGTCGTTTTTTTAGAATGATGAGATTCGGTCTTATGGCTCCTATCCCTGTCCGTATCTCTGGGATTTCGGCAATTTCGCTGATATGACCTGCTCCAAGATTTCATGAACGTCGGGCGTTCGCTTCCATTTCGGTGGCTCGGTCGATTTTGCCATTTGCCGGGATTGTGAAATCTCCGTAGATACGGCCCGCTTGTCAGGATTATCCGCAATTACGGTCGTCGGTAATGCTGTTAATTGGGTCAACTCCGGGTCCACGGCTCCGGATGAATCCACATGCAAGATATATCCAACATCCTCATCTATGGGGCTCATCGTGTGGACAGATTCTTTCTGAGAATGTTTTTTCTTCGATTTCTTCTTCCGCTATATGGGCGGGCTCGAATCCGGGACACTGGAGCTGATATCTGCCCGCTGATCGGCCCTGGTTCCTTCACGGTCCGGACTCTCGGATGAGGTATGAAGCACCTGTCCGGCTGTATAACTTCCTGATGGTGTGGATTGATTTTCCATCCAGAAGGCTGGATTCTCGTCGACGAGGCTGTATTATGTACGCAGTCCGTGTTGACGGCTCCTTCTCCGTGCTGGAGTTGAAGAATTTTCTTCACCGTTGTACCGGGTTCCGCATTGTCCACCGTGCCGGCGGGGACGGCCTTAGGTAAATCTTGGAGTTGTTGTATCTCAGCAATGACAGCTTGCAGAGAAGCAATACGCTGTTCTGGTGGTAATTTCTCCGTAGAAGATAAGGCAAGATCTTGCTTGAAGGCGATATACGAGCTACCAAGTAGCACACTCATTACAAGTTTGGCGTGGCGCACACAGCTGATTACCGCAAGCGATGCATTTAGAGCGAGGGTCTTTCTTTTTCACAAACTGATGACATTTAGTGCACCGCCGACCAGTAGAGGGGGTAGATACATTAGAAGCAGACATTATAGCATACTCCTAACTAAACTACATGCAAAAGTTTCACTAACAATACTATCAGTATATAAACTTAATGAAACTTGTTGAGCTCTCCAAGGCAAATCGGTCTCCTAGACGTGCAATAGGAAAAAGAGGAAGACGCATGCGCGGAGCACGCCACCTAGCGGACAGTCAAGGGAGTTAATTTCTATTGCAGAGGGGATCTCCGAAGGAGGGAAATGGCGCTCATGTAATAAAAGTGGAGCTTTGAGAAGAAACCTCAAAGATTTTACTCCCGCCGAAAAGTCTGGCTTTGTTAGGGGGTAGAAAATATTAAAAGATTGTGCCGCGCGAAGATGTTAATCTCCGTGAAGTAAACGTCATTTATTATCAGAGAGAAAAGTCGGAAATTGTCGTGATTGGCTTTTTATGAGATCTCGCAGAATATCGGCGAACATTTCGCACGAGGTTTCAATAGCGTTACGTCTAGATGGTATTCCCCTGATTTACCATCTTGGTTTACCTAGATTGCATACAGAGCTTACTGTTAACAATTCAGATAGAAGTTAGATTTATAAACTCCCACTTGAGTGCAATATTCCTTGCTTTATTTGCAGGTAAATTGGTTCTTTTCATGCTGAGATACTTTTATAAAGGTACACATATTCGTAAATGCACAGCAAAATAATATCGTCAAAATTCATATTATTTTTCTGAAAGTGGCTACTATATTTACGTAAATAATAACTGTGTTCTTTCTCTTGTTCTGAATCTGCATCGAAGTGGGAGACGGGAGTGACAATAAATTATGACCAGAAAAAATACCGTATATCTGGAATTACATTGGTCCAAATTTCAAGGTTGTTTAATAGCCTTGATTCCAGAGAAAGGTCTACAATTTTGTGCTTCTGAGAATGTAACATATATCACATCTTATATTGAATGATAAACTAAAATGAGCTTAACTCTTGGTACCTAGTTGACCTTGAAGCAAGAGCTGAGAGCTCACATATCCCACACTGAAATCGACAATAGTCAAACACAATAATGGATTCCTTTCAGACGAGAGAATTTTTCATGAAGAAAGAAGAAAGTGATGAAGTAAACCTTTGTTCTTGAGTTAATAAACAGGTATGAAGTTCATGAAGGACCCCTCTCCCCATTAAATTAGTTTAACTAAATGTAGCTGTTTCAAATATGACAGACAACTCCACAAGACGAATGCCATATACATGTGGGGGAGAAAACTCTGAATATTCCAACCTAACACATATCGTCAGCTAAACTTGATTCAGTTTTGAAAGACTGTGACCTTGACCTTGGACAAATTGATCTCAAAATGTATGGCTCCTCTCTGTCATGTGAGTAAAGTATACGGTACGGTACTCAAAGTTTGGTACCATTCCATACATTGAAACTAGAGATATCGCATGGACAACAAATGTTATGGTTGAATGGACAGAACGCAACATCGCATTACACGACTTCGTCTTCGACAGGCATACGAAAATTTGACTTTTAATGATTTCTTGATTTTGGGGTCACAGTGACCTTGACGTTTGACTCACATTTTGGTATGTAACACATGTCCCTCTGATGTATCTACTGGCAGAAAAAAGCAAATTTTTTAAGGATTTCCTGATTTTGGGATCAGTGACCTTGAACTTGACCTAAATTTCCTTCCCTCAATGTATCAATGTACACAAAAAATCATGATTTTATTAATTTCATGATTTTGGGGGTCAGTGACCTCGACGTTCGGCCTTGACCTACATTTTGGTATGTGCTAAATCATGTCCCCCCTAATGTATCTACTGACACAAAAATAGTAATTTTCAAAGATTTCTGGGATCACAGTGACCTTGACTATTGACCTTGACCTAAATTTTGGTAGATGACAAATCGTCTCCCCGTAATTTCTCAATGGACACAAAAAATCATGATTTTTAACAATTTCATGATTTTGGAGTCACAGTGACCTTGTCACTTGACCTACATTTTGGTATGTGACACATCGTGTCCCCCTAATATATCTACTGACACAAAAACATGTTATTTTTAATAATTTCCTGATTTTGGGGTCAGTGATCTTTGACCCAAATTTTTTATGCAACACTTCATTTTGCCCTATTGAATCCACTTACAAAAAAATTATTTTTATGAATTCCTGATTTTTAGATCACACTGACCTTTGACCTTGATTCTGGGGTCACAGTGACCTTAACTACTGGCCTGAATCTAAATTTCGATACATGAGGAAACGGCTCCCGTAATTTCCCAATGGACTCAACAAATCATGATTTTTAACAATTTCACAATTTTGAGGTCACAGTGACCTTCACATTTGACCTTGACCTACATTTTGGTTGGTGACACATCGTGTCCCCCTATGTATCTACTGACACAAAAAATGCTATTTTTAACAATTTTCTGATTTTGGGACCACAGTGACCTTTGACCTTCGACCTTGTCCTATATTTTGGTATGCGACACTTCATTTCCACCTATTGAATCCACTCACAAAAAATTCGAATTTTTTAATGATTTCCTGATCTTTCTGTCACAATGACCTTTGACCTCGACCTACATTTGGTATGCAAGACATCGTTCCCCCCTAGGGCATCCACTCACCAAAAATTAGAACTGTAGATAGAAAATTGTCAATGATCAGTGATTTCCTGATTTTAGGCAACAGTGACCTTTGACCTCTGACCTCGACCTATTTTGGTACGCGACACATCGTCTCCACCTAGTGTATTCACTCACAAAAAATTGCAACAGTGGATAGAAAACGTTCACAGATATAGACCGGACACGAAGCCTTCAGTGATTTCCTGTTTTTTAGGCCAGTGACCTTTGACCCCTGACCTCGACCTTCATTTTGGTGCGCGACACATCGTCTCCCCATAAGGTATCCACTCACCAAAAATTAGAACTGTAGATAGAAAACTGTCCCAGATATAGACCGGACACAAGGGACGGACAGACGGACGGAAACCGCCATCACATAATACGTCCGCCTTTTGGCGGGCGTATAAAAATTAGTATTTTTCAATTTCCTTATTTTTAAGTCACGTTGACCTTTGACCTTGATTCTGGGGTCACAGTGACCTGGACTATTTCACCTGGATCTAAATTTTGGTACATGACAAAATGGCTCCTCGTAATTTCTCAATGGGCTCAAAAAGTTCACAGTGACCTTGACCATTGAGCTTGACCTACATTTTGGTAGGTGACACATCGTGTCCCTCGAATATATCTACTGACACAAAAAAAATGTTATTTTTAATAATCTCCTGATTTTGGGGTCACAGTGACCTTTGACCTTGACCTATTTTTTGGTATGCGACACTTCATTTCCCCCTATTGAATCCACTAACAATTTAGAAATTATTAAGGATTTCCTGATTTTTCAGTCACACTGACCTTTGACCTCGACCTACATTTGGTATGCAACACATCGTTCCCTCCTAGGACATCCACTCACCAAAAATTAAAACTGTAGATAGACATGCAGCTTCGCAAAAAGATCGAGCCCTTCAGGGTGGCACATCATTTGAGGTTGCACATCACTGGCAATGCACATCATTTAAAATAACAATACATTTATTAAGAAATATGACTTCTATATTAGTGATGTTAAGGCTGGATTGAAGGAGGAACTACATTATATAACTTCCAATAAAGATTACATTTTTTTTCGAAAAGTAAGCTTACACATCCCATTGCATAGATCTGATAAATACATGTACATGTATAGTTAGAAAGAATAGGTGTGCAATTTGGAGCACGTTCTTGGTGTAACGATATTTGAACAAACAAAGCTAATAACAATGCAATAGTTGGGGTAAATCTATCATTTCCAGTATGCAATAGGACACCAGCACTGTGGTAAATCCTCACATTTGTATGCAAATAAAAGAATGAACAATGACAACTGTGTTCAATCATACTGTAATGCTCCATAATAATGTGCACTGGTAAAGACTGAGACATCACAAACTGATTCAAACTCAGTTTTAATTAATATAGTAAGTTAAATGTGTGGACACAGATATGGTTGTGCAAAAGCTTTAGGGTCAACCAGAATTTGATAGCAAAATTTAATGAAATGGTGTCCTTCATTTAAGGCTACACGAAATTAAAAACTAACAGGGATTCGGTACTGCGGGATTCCCCCGCCGGTTATTTTGATATTGTACTTCTGAAATAAAATAATGTCACCAAACTATTAGTAAGTATTATAAAGGAATACACTGTAGGTGATTTGGTATGTATGCCTGTATATACCATGTACACTGCATCTCATGCCTAATAACAGGCTAGTATCACATATAAGAGATATAAAAATAGAAATTGAAATATGAGGGTATGGAGTTGGGCAATGCATTGAATACGTGTAGCATGATGTAAGCTTCAGGAAAATATGAGGATATGGCATCGGGTGAAACTTAGTTTAGGTGATGGATGGTGGGGTACAGTGCCCCGAGGGTGGGGACATGCTTCCATGGGTAGCGCATGGGTTGAGTAAGTGTAGGATCATGTAAGCTGTGGGAAAATATGATGGTATGGGGTCGGGCAATGCTTAGTTTAGAAGATGTAGGGTGGGCTCAGTGCCCCAGGGATGAGGACCTGCTCCCCGAGGTAGTGGATGGGTTCAATAAGTGTAGCCAGATGTAAGCATTTGGAATAGATGAGAGTTTGGGGGGTAGTTTAGGAGACATATGTGAGGCCGAGAAGCTGTGGACAGGAATGTTCTAAGTCCAAAACTTAACATTTATTTGGTCCTGGGGTCCCAGGGGTGGGGATATGCTCCCCGAGGGTAGTGGATGGGTTCAATATGTGTAGCCCGATGTAAGCATCTGAAATATGAGGGTTCAGCGGTCGGGCAGGCCTTAGGATCAAACTTTAACATTTACTTGGTCCTGCAGATAGACAGATAGACAGATAGATAGACAGACGGACATCATTGTGGCACCTATATCGAGCTTTCCGCAGCTAAAGCTATGGGCTCGATAAAAACTGTCAATGATCAATGATTTCCTGATTTTAGGCAACAGTGACCTTTGACCTCTGATCTCAACCTCAACTTTTGGCACGCGACACATCGTCTCCATCTAGCGTATCCACTCACAAAAAATTGGAACTGTGGATAGAAAACGTTCACAGATATCGACCGGACACGAGAACCGGACAGACGGACGGAAACCGCCATCACATAATACGTCCGCCTTTTGGCGGGCGTATAAAAATAGCACGCTCTTATCCATTACACTACCACGCAATGCGACAGCCGTGCTGTCCTGAATTATCTCATTTTATGTTCAGCACTCCACGTGAAAGAATACATCTAATAAAGTTTTAGCCGAGAACCAAAATCATCTTTGGAGAACTACTAGGTATTGACTCAACAAATATTTTTTGTAAAGTTTGTTTTGGTTCTCGACTGGCTTCATATGTTTATAGAGAAAATAAGGTAGTTATTTTACCCCAAAACAGACGATTTTGCACGAATACACTTCTTCAATGAGTTGTTATTCAACAACGCCAAGACCTAGTGCCGGGCTATTGCTATGAACATACAAGATAATATTCTTTAAGCTAACTGAAAAATTTCTTTCCTACGCGATATTTCATTTTGGCACTCCAAACCGCACCTCATGGGGGTCAAATCCTCATCAAACCGTGCCAGGTCCTTTCATAGAAATCAAACAAGCTGTTTAGACGAACTCGTGAGAGAAAGTTTACCTGGGCTTGGCCTACAGTGCCACCCAGTGGTGAACAGCAGCTATGAAAACACAACCAGAAAAATGTTCAACCCTAAGCATGCTAAGGAGATAGCACACAAAGTCTGACCCAAAAATATTTAACGGTTTCAGAGATATTTCCGTTCAAAGTCGCAGCTTTTATATGAATTTTACATTTGATCGACTGTATGATGTTGGAAATTAGGATTTTCAGACAATGAAACTATCCGAAAATCGAAAATCATCTGGTGATCTATGCTTATATCTCAAACACTTTTTCTGCTATGTGATCATTTTATTATTCGAATTATATTTCACACTATCAGTGAATTTCCACATTGTTCATGTTGTTTGGTTTCTATCTTTACCATCTAGTTATCACTCTATGCAATTCAGCCCTGGTACATGAAACAAATATTATGGACTTTTATATGAAGAGAATTCCAAAGTTATTTCAGGCTTCAGATATTATCAGTATCTTTAGAGTAATGGGAGTCATTTTGAACAGTTCAGTTTGTAATACACACAGTTATATAGAAATAGTGAATTTGACAAATTTGCCAAGCTCCTTAGTCACCTAATTAAAACAGACAGACTTTAGCACTCAAAGTTGCCAAGCTCCTTAGTCACCTAATTAAAACAGACAGACTTTAGCACTCAAAGTTAGATTTTCAAGAGACATATGATGCTTTAAAGGAAGTTCATTCATTGTTCACCATTGGAGTCAGAGTCTGTGCCATCATTATCGTCACTGGTTGACTGATTGGTCCATTCTTCTCGGAGCTTATCCAGTAGGTCTTGCGTGAGCAGTCCCTGCTTTATCAACTGATCTGTCAGTCGACCCTGGCCAGGTTTTGCTGGAGAGAATTGTTTCCTTTTCTCATTCTTAGCCCGCAAGAAGTTTGCTGATAACTGAGACTCATGTGCAGATTCGATTGGTTGTTTTTGGGATGATACCATTGCTGAAATTTTGTTATATTCAGCCTGCTTGGGAACATTCCTAACATCGTCAGAATAGTCAGATTCTGGATAGTTTCGCTCAGCCATCATGGACCTGTGTGACCTACTTTTCATCTCAAAATCATCTTCATCTGCAGGCAGTTCACTCGATATAGACGTCTGGCTGGCTTTGAGGAGGCGAGCGACATTAAAGATGCCCATCTGGATGATAGAGTCCAACTCCGTCTGCATATCACGTACATGTTCCACGTGCAAAAACATATCTTGAAACCGATAGCTGAGCCACAGGTACAAATCCAACACATCAAAGACTCCTTCCAAGTGAGCTAAGTCAAGGATGGTCTCTGGCGGTGTGAAGGGCCAAGCGATCTGTCTGCACAGCCAGTCCAACGTTAATGGCTCATTAAGACTGTATCGTCTGGCAAACTTCAAGAACATTGTGCAAATGAAAGGCTGTTTCTTTGGGATTGGTGCACAACAGAAGACATATCTCGCACGGAGTGGAAGCGGAACATGATCAATCATATCAGCCAAAAATTTGACATCATCCATATTACACGTGAAATATTCATCACTGTCGATCCGACACAAGGACACAAAAATATCAATAAGGTTTGAGAGGGTAGCGTTTGGCAAATGGTAAGCAAACAATTCGATTTGTTCTGCAGTTGGATGTAGCCCGGCCTGTTTTATCAGTTCAATTTCCCTCTGGGTGATCCCCTTCAGTAGGGCTAGGTCAGGCTTTCTAAACGTGGTTACCTCCCCTTCTTCAAATTGCGTCCCGAATCGACCTGCTCTGCCCCCAATCTGGAGAGCCTGAGAGGTACTGATGACATCCATTTCCTTTTCACCCTTCTCGTTTAATCTTGGCTTCACGAGAGAGTAAAATATAATTCGCTTGATGGAAAGATTCAGTCCCATCCCTATGGCATCAGTGGCTACAAGGATCTTACAAGAACTGGTTGGGTCATTGAACTTTTGAGCTTGAGCCAGCTTTGTTCCAGGAGGAAGGCCACCGTATATGACAGCACACTCTTTGCCTCTTTTCCCCAACTGATGACATACTGTATAAATGTCATTTTTACTGAAGCACACAATACAGTCACCCGGTCGTATGTTGTCAAAAGATTCCACAGCAGCATCCAGGAACTGAAGCTTTGTGAGCCTTTTGTATTTCCGGACTTCGACCACCTCCCCAATGACCATCATCAGATCCCTGATCAATTCTATTGCCGACGCCTCGCCACAGACGTGGATCTCCTGAGCACAAAGTCCAAGCAATGCTCTTGTCCATGCCCAACCCCGCTGCGGATCTTTGATCATCTGGATTTCGTCAATGACTGCAACATCGTATGAATTAGTTACACTCGTCATCTCCACTGTACACGCCACGTGTGAAGATGGATTTCCCTCGGGGTCAGCATATCGCCGCTCCTCACCAGTTACAAGGTCACATGGTGTGCTGCGGCTGTTGCTTTCCTGGAAAACTTCTACAGCTAGCATCTTTAAGGGTCCACAGTATACGCCAGTCTGAGCATTGAATAACCGGTTGAGGGCATGGTACGTTTTCCCACTATTGGTGGGGCCAGCATGGAAGATGATCTTCCTCTGAATTGCCCTGGCTTCAGGATACCAATTCGCTGGGAGTCTCAAGTCACTGATCTTCTTCAGATCTTCCATGCATTCGAGATGGGGGAATACTTCCCTGGAATGTTTGAGGAAGTATGGAAAAATGTCATCAACATGTCCAGCCTCTTGCAAAATGTCACTCAAAACGACATGAAGGTCAACGGGGAGGTTCTCAGACTCAACGCAAAAGCGACGAAAACTGATGTATGCTTGATGGAAGAGTCTGTTATCTAAGCCACTTTCGGCAGACAGTTTTTTGACTTTTGGTCTACGGTAAAACTGGTTCAACAATTTCAGTAAATCTTTCTTCAATTTCAGTGAGCCGGTCAGTTCAGCACCCACGTTGATATCATCTGGGTTATTTGACGGTTTAACATGTAATGGTTGAATAAGTGAGATCAGATCTTCGTCCTTTCCACTTGACTTGTGTCTAGTTTGATTGCCTATAAACACTGACGAAAGTTGGCACCCTGTCAATGTTGTAACATTCGACGAAGGCAAACTCCGTCTGCAGTTCAGTCGACTGAATGAAGCGACACATGTTCGTATAAGTCTGTAACCCATCTTAATTGTTTTCCTATGTTATGTTCATGATAGCGAGCAACTAAGTCGATTGTGCGGCGTTTATGTTACTGATTTACGTTGATTTCCCCACATAGGATGTGCACTGCAGAGAAAACAAACGGGCGCTGCCATATTGGATTTTCCTGGTTATGAAGAAATCATGACTGCGAACAAATACGAACATACATGATCAGAGAGATTTTATGAAGCATCCGCAATTAAATGCATAAGTCAGTTGATTAAGAGAAAAATCATGCAAACATTATACTAATGAAGATTCATAAGTTATTGCTCGTAGCACAGTTCAACAATATTAGGTGATATGGCAATATGTGTATTGTAGACATACATAGGAATACACCATTGTATACATATAATACTTGCGTATTCGCTCAGCCTTAGGTGTATTGCAAATAAACTCAAATTGTAAGGTTTTATCTGCACTAATATCACAGTGGCTTGGGTTGGAGTGGGTGAATTTCGACGATGTTGTGTGTTGTGATTATGTATGTATTTCCCACCTTTTCATACACCACAATGACAAAGTAAGCAACATTTCAGAATTTTTTTTAAAATCATTACAGTTCACCTTTGAACATGGAAACTAGATACCAGCTGTCAGATGGAGACTAGATACTTTGAGCAGCTAGCATATATATGCTGCCTTAAATCCAAGCTACATGTTGAATTGGCCCAGAAACTCTGGCTGTGATAGGTGAATATAGGTAAGGGGGCGTGGCATTCCTATCACAGCCCAGAGCGCTCCTAGGTTAAATTTTAGCGATAAAATCTGACGTTGCGAAAAGTGACTTTTCGCAATCTTTCGCTGCCGAAAATAACGAAACGGGAGAGAAATAATATGCCAATTTGATACAGTTTGACCGCCCTGAGCTTCTTTCACCATGTACCATCTTTCAGGACTGTTTTGATGCTGACAAAATGTAATCAAACGTGTAAGAAAAACATTGACTGATTTTCCCGTTTTGGCGCGTTTCTGACATGTTGTAAGAATATGACCTACGCTATTTTTATCTCGTGACCTTTCTGATCACGTGAATAAACACACGTCAATTCAATTCAATTCAATTCAATTTATTGTACATAAACATCCAAATCTGGACAGTGTACAAAACGATAAATGTTAAACAAACACAGAACAGTAGTATATAAGATACAATGTAATATAAGGCCACACTACCCCTTTACGGCAGTGGAACTGCAGACCACACCACTGACAGACAATGGTAAAGTTTAGAGAGATTAATTACTAGTTGGACCACATCTGATCTTACTAGGGAGTAGGATCCAATGAAAGGGCTAGGCCAAGCCCAGAATGTCGCCGTTTACGTTCTTCCATGCATACAAAAATATGTTTGCAAATAACAGGGGCCAAATCGGCAGGAGGGTCAAACAATATGCGGAAAAGATCCGCCTGTTTAAAACGATCAATATGAAACAGACCATCAGATACTGATTTAATGGACTTAGACAATATTATACGTTGAGTGTTGTAAATAGGACAGGTGGTCAGAAAGTGTTTCTCATCTTCGACAGATGGAGGACAGAAAGGACAGATACGCTGACTACAAGGAATTCTCTTCCCGTTTACCTTTCTATAACGTGCCCTTTCAATTTCAAGTTGATGACAACTAAGCCGCAAGGACGACTGGGCATGTTTATGTTTCCTATTCTTAACCGCAGTTAGGTATTCAGATAGAGAAATTTCTTCCTTGAAGAGACCATAAGTTCGAAGTTTGTGGCCAGGTTCATCATCATTAGTGACCTCAGTACCCACCACCGAAGTAAAGATATCCAGAAATTGACTTCGAAGCCTTGTCTTAATAATGGGAATGCTTATGGAGCTTGCATGAGGATCAAACGTTTTAGTGGCATGCAAGATGTTACGCTGATAAACGGCTTGTATCACTGACGTCCCCGGTCGTACTAAAAACTGCGCGGAACTGCGCAGAACTGCGCGGAACTGCGCGGAGCTTAATTTCAACTGCGCGTGGATTATTTGATGGATTTTTCTTTATTTGCTGACGAGCAGAATATTAATTGGTATTAATGAAACAGACAACAAAATTCGCAAAATGTAGACTATATGTCGCTTGAAACGAGAGAGAACGAAATTCAAATGCGCGTAAATTATGTTTCACTGCCCGGAGATTCGCTTCGAATTCGCTGGAATGGAATCGTTAATATTAGAGCACATTATCCTACCTTATTCGTACTCCACTCAGATTCGCTTATTGGTATAAGTCTGATGTGTATGTATTGTATCTGTCCGAACGTAAATTGAGTATAAATTTTAACTGCGCGGAAATCGAGCCCGTAAGCAAATTTGGCGTAAAGTTCAACTGCGCGGAAATCCATGGCAGCTTCGCCCCACACAGATTCTTCTGGATTGAACTAATTAAGTCTGATGTGTATGAATTTCAAAAGGCTTGCGTGTATGAATTTCATCTGTCCGAACGTGAACTTGGTATAAATTTCAACTGCGCGGAAATCGAGCCCGTATAAAGTTTAACTGCGCGGAAAGCAAGCCTTTTGAAATTCATACATATCAGAATTAGTTCAATGCAGAAGAATCTGTGTGGGGTAAAGCTGCCATGGATTTCCGCGCAGTTGAAGTTTACGCCAAATTTGCTTACGGGCTCGATTTCCGCGCAGTTAAAATTTATACTCAATTTACGTTCGGACAGATACAATTCATACACACCAGACTTAGTTCGAGCGTAGCGAATCTGAGTGGAGTACGAATAAGGTAGGATAATGTGCTCTAATATTAACGATTCCATTCCAGCGAAGCGAATCTCCGGGCAGTGAAACATAATTTCCGCGCATTTGAATTTCGTTCTCTCTCGTTTCAAGCGACATATAGTCTACATTTTGCGGATTTTGTTGTCTGTTTTATTACTATCAATATTCTGCTCGTCAGCAAATAAAGAAAAATCCATCAAATAATCCACGCGCAGTTGAAATTAAGCTCCGCGCAGTTCTGCGCAGTTCCGCGCAGTTCCGCGCAGTTTTTAGTACGACCCGTCGTCCCTGCTCTCCTTGTCCCCCCCGCTGATTCACATCGCATATTTCGCGCCTCTTGGTCGTAAGGGGGCGCTCTGCACAGGCCAACCACCAATGACCAATGAATATCACTCTTACGGAAGAGTCTTGGTTGGTCCGCTTTGTTTATCAGAGAAACCAACATCTTTTCTCTCAGTGGGTGAGAGGTCTTTCGGTCAGTCATCATTAAATGTTTCCATGAAATGACGGCGCTGAGCTGCCAAGATTAGTCTCTCGGTAACAGTAATAAATTACCCAGCGTATAGCCAATCATGGTTAGTATGAAGAATCCGGTTATCTCCGAGCTATTACGGCACGGCGATTGGGTAACCAGATAAAGCGCCCCCTTACGGCCAAGAGGCGCAAACTTGGCGATGTGAATCAGCGGGGGAACAAGGAGAGTAGGGACGTCAGTGATACATGCTGAATAATATGAGCGTAGCAAGATGTGTGCAGAGAGGGAGAGTTTCGGGCACTTCACTGAAAGATTTTGGTCTTCCAAAAAGGCCTTGTGAATCAACTTCTGGGTGTGAGAGGTTTCAAGACGTATGTAGTAATTGAACATGTCCAGCGTAATGTCATAAGTCAGTGGGAAAAGCCCCAATTCTATGGCAAGCCAAAGTGCTTTTTATTCGAGAAATTCTGATATCGGGAATTGAATTCCCGATATCGGAATTAAAATTTCCGATATCGGAAATTCATGACCTTCAATTTCCGATATCGAAAATTGAATTCTCGATATCGGAAATTCAATTTCCGATAACGGAAATTCAATTTCCGATAACGGAAATTGCAATTCCCGATATCGGAAATTAGAATTTTCGATATCGGAAATTGAATTTCCGATATCGGGAATTGCAATTTCCGATATCGGAAATTCGGAGACAATTCCCGATATCGGAAATTGAATTCCCGATATCGGAAATTCAATTCCCGATATCGGAAATTTAATTCCCGATATCGGAAATTCAATTCCCGATATCGGAAATTCAATTTCCGATATCGGAAATGCAATTCCCGATATCGGAAATTGTCATTGAATTTCCGATATCGGGAATTGCAACTCTAGGGTGCACTCCCCAATTGCCACGATTTCGTACAAAGTGGTCCCTCCCTAATTTTATAATAAGGAAGATCGCCCGATTTTGACAGCAAGGTAATTCTTCTTACCTTTCTACTAGCCCAGGAATGGCTGTAGTCTCGAATGGCTCTGTAATCGACTCACAGCCAAGGTTCCTCCTATAGACAATACATCCCACACATTGAACTTTGAATGACGTTGTCCAATATCCTAACTGCACACGAAATAAAACGGCAGCGAATAGTAATAAACTATACCTCATTTTCCTCTACATTGGTCCTTGTCGCCGCCTGCCAACTCTCAACACTTAATAATTCCTCGTTCTTGAGATATCATCTTTTAATCACGCCTTCACGGAGTTTTCTGACATATTTTGGTGTCATATTTTGAATGTCTCCGTTAGCCACGCCCACGTACACGCGCATTCGTTGGACCGTCATCGACCTGACCTGAATAATTACGCATGCGCCACGGCTTGTTTTCAAAGAGACCGCCATCTCCGGCAAAGTCCGTGCAAGGGAAATTTACATCACTGACAGTCGAATGGCAGTCAGCTGAATATTCAAATCCCCGAGAATCTTGAACAATTAATGATAACTTAAGAATGAGGGAATACCGAGAGTTCTAACTTGGAGGGAAGTGACAAAAGACTACAAGGAGAATAACGAGGTACATTTTATTATCACCAGCTACTGTGTTCTTGTATGTGCAGCCGTTAAATCTTCCGAAACACAGGCGTTTCGGAGGCCAAAATTTCGTGGACGAAATGTGATGGGAAGGAACTACAGCTGTGTAGGGAAGAACAGCCACGCCCACCTACACAGCAAAGGTTCTATAGCTAACCTTTCTACTAACTGATATCTATAGTATCACCCTGCTGGACGTAACCATTTCTCCAAACGAGGATATAACAATTGCTTGTTGATCGCACCCACTCGCCACTACAGAGTTAATCGTGTCCGGAATTGAATATCTGGAGGACCAAAATCCGCATTTTTTCGGGAAGCGAAAATCATGATTCCTCTATGGCGATAAAATTTGACAAAAAACGAGTAGGTCGACCCCCTATTTTTTTCGCCATATTAAATTGTCCTTTGGACGGAAAACACTTTAACATACATAAAAAGAAAATCATTTCATGTTTTTCAGAAAAGTTGAAGAAGGGCTAAGGAGGATTGCACGTCTTTCCTTTTCAATTTCAATAGCTCACAAGTCCCCTGAAATAATGGCACGAGTGTGCCCATTTAGAAAATATATACGTTTACAAGGTTTTTGTTAAAGATTTTACATCTATTTATGGTCGAAGATCCGAACCCATGCCTGTTTTTAGCCGCACATCATTTAGGTTTCAGATTCAGATTCAGATTCAGATTTAGGTGTGGAATGCACCCCTAGGTTTTGTAAAGCTTTCAGGCTTTCATTTCCGATATCGGAAATTCGGTGACAATTTCCGATATGGGAAATTCTATTTCCGATAACGGAAATTGAATTCCCGATATCGGAAATTGAATTCCCGATATCGGAAATTGAATTCCCGATATCGGAAATTGAATTCCCGATATGGGAAATTCTATTTCCGATATCGAAAATTGTCACTGAATTTCCGATATCGGAAATTCTAATTCCCGATATCGGAAATTCTATTTCCGATATCGGGAATTGCAATTTCCGATATCGGAAATTAGAATTTCCGATATCGGGAATTGAATTCCCGATATCGGAAATTCGGAATAAAAAGCACTTTGGCTTGCCATACAATTCTGCCAGGCAACCAGTGTTGCAAGCACGCCGTGGTAAATCCAAGATGGATTTAGCTACTTTAATAATAGAGTGATTGCATGGGCCATGGAGGTATTAATACGGAAGGAGGAACTGTTCCACAAGCCAGGACTGACTGGCCAGCGTTCACGCCCGCTGAGCTCTTGTGTTTTGAATAGCCGTCCAGCTGGGCTGCGTCTCTTTCATGTTCAATGTACGATGCCGCTCACTGATCCTGCGACTTCTTTCTGTTAAATCAGAAATGGCCGGAAGTGACGGTGTCATCATGCGCAGTCTCCACAAATTAAAATCACAAAGTGAAAATTATGCGCATATGTCATGTTTATTTGTTTGAAATAATTTCCCTTATGACAATATTTGAATCATGGCTGTATGTCTGATTGGTGCTGAGCTACGCACCCTACTGAATCGACAAGTGTGATTATAGGTGAATGCACCAGTCCATTTGTCATGCGACCATGAACTGTAGGTTGAATCACTTCACATTGAAGCCGCATAACAGCTGCAATGTTATAATGAGGCAACATATGATTATATATCAGATATGTCGACAGTCCATTGTAGCTACCATTTGTCTTGGCAACAGTCCATTTGGCGAATCATTAGATCAGACGATGTGCTCTCTGTGCATCATTCACAAGTGCATGTTGACCTACAATGGACTGTCGATCGGTCCGATGATGATACAATGGACTGTCGTAATATCAGACAGACAGAGAATATACTATTAATGGTTCATATTCCTCTTAAACACACACAAGTGGAAGGAATCGAGAGATGAATGAGTCAGTGATACATGAGGCAGGTAGTAAGTTCCCACGTGTTCATTTTGTGCTCATTTCCTCACACTATAATTCGATGCTAATACCTACAATGGACTGTCTACCAACACCTAAAAACACCTCTCGCCGCAAAAATGTTTAAAATTTTTGTTAACTTGAAATAGTAATAACCCTACGTTTGGTGACAATATAGTACGATATTTCTCCTTCAAAATATGACTGGACACCAGTAACCATACCTGTCATCGATATGCTGAAAATCGTTCATTTTCGGCTGTGGTCACTGTCGTCTGGTCAGACACACGCCCACGCTTGATAACGAAAGCACTGGAAAACCTACCATTGACTGTAATTTGACACGTGACAGGCGGTTTTCACCTATAATCATACTTGTTGATTCAGTAGGGTGCTACGGGACTTTGAAAACAGGCTGTCATTTCTCTATATGTATATTGTATTTTCTCCTTTTATGCTAACTTCCGCATTTCCAAACATGACCCAAACATGTGAGCGAATTGCTATTACTATAAGGAATCGGAAAATCTATGGTTCTTACGGGAGGCTTATCCCGTTCGTGCAAAATTAGCGATTGAAAATATACATATTTCTCCATTTGAAAAACATGGTGACTTCTGCCAAACTATGAAAATTGCACACTTTTAATGACAAAATAACACACTTTCCGGATTTCAAATCGGGAAATAGTTATGCTTATGTTAAAGATCGTTAGCAGATCTACATTCTCGTGTTTAGCATTTCCGGGAGGCTTTACCTCAATTTGAATAAAAGTAATGACCCGGCGTCCGTTTGTGTATACCCCCATGGGAGCTGATATTGCTCGGTGAGTAATCCGCGAATACACAATTGGCAGTGCGATATTAATACCTCCATGCATGGGCGATCACTCCAATTTGTGAAGAGATTAGAGTATTCCTGGCGGAAAGATTCAGTGCCCCAGATTGGACGTTCATATGTACAGATGGGTTTGCAAATACTAGTAAATAACTTTAACAAAGACATTGTCGGCATATGCTGATCAGAACACAATTTTTGCTTTATTTTGTACCAGGATAGATTGTACCTTCGTCCTCAAGTTGTTTATAGCTTGTTGTCCCCCGCCGCAACGCGGCCGGGGACTTTAAAATGGTTCTTGCTTCTTTGTGTCCGTGGATGTCCGTGGATGTCCGTCCATGTCTGTTCGAAGCGATAACTTCCTAACGCTTTGTTGGATTCTTTCGAAATTCGGAATATGCATTCCTTGCGGCAAGACGCCAGTCCGTATTGCATTTCAGCAACATCTGCCTGAAGGTGGCGCCACTAGTTCTTGCTTCTTTGCGTATGTGGATGTCCGTGTACGTCCGTGCATGTCTGTTCGAAGCGATAACTTTCTAACGCTTAGTTGGATTCTTCCGAAATTCGGCATACGCATTCCTTGCGACAAGACACCAGTCCGTATTGCATTTCAGCAACATCTGCTTGAAGGTGGCGCCACTAGTTCTTGCTTCTTCGTATCCGTGAATGTCCGTGTACGTCTGTTCGAAGTGATAACTTCCTAACGCTTTGTTGGATTCTTCCGAAATTCGGAATATGCATACCTTGCGACAAGATGCCAGTCTGTATTACATCTCAGCAACATCTGCCTGAAGGTGGCGCCACTGGTTCTTACTTCCTTGTGTCCGTGGATGTTCGTGTACGTCCGTGCATGTCTGTTCGAAGCGATAACTTCCTAACGCTTTGTTCGATTCTTCCGAAATTCAGCATTCGCATTCCTTGCGACAAGAGGCCAGTCCGTATTGCATTTCAGCAACATCTGCCTGAAGGTGGCGCCACTAGTTCTTGCTTCTTTGCATCCGTGGATGTCCGTGTACGTCCGTGCATGTCTGTTCGAAGTGATAACTTCCTAAAGTTTTGTTGGATTCTTCCAAAATTAGAATACGCATTCCTTGTGACAAGACGCCAGTCCGTATTACATTTCAGCAACATCTGCCTGAAGGTAGCGCCACTGGTTCTTGCTTCTTTGAGTCCGTGGATGTTCGTGTACGTCCGTGCATGTCTGTTCGAAGCGATAACTTCCTAACGCTTTGTTGGATTCTTCCGAAATTCAGCATTCGCATTCCTTGCGACAAGAGGCCAGTCCGTATTGCATTTCAGCAACATCGGCCTGAAGGTGGCGCCACTGGGTCAAAATAGATTTTTTTTCCGTGTACATCTGTTCGAAGCGATAACTTCCTAATGCTGTGTTGGATTATTCTGAAATTCGGAATACGCATTCCTTGCAACAGGACGCCAGTCCGTATTGTATTTCAGCAACATCTGCCTGAAGGTGGCACCACTGAGTTTCTCTTCTTCTTGTCCGTTCCAGTCAAAATGGGCCTTCAATTTTGCTATATGAAATCATTCTATTCCACATCATATGATTTACCCTAAAGCTTTTGCATGAACCATATTTTATTTCAGAAGTATAATGTGAAATAACTGGCGGGGAAATCCCCGCAGTACTGAATCCCTGATTTTTGAATTTCGTGTCATCTTAAACGAAGGACAACATTTCCTTCAATTTTGCTAACAAATAATTGTATTGCACATCATATGATTTACCCTGAAGCTTCTGCACGAATCATTTGTGTCCACACATGTATATTACTATATT
The DNA here is from genome assembly GCA_036873755.1 of Hanleya hanleyi. NCBI lineage: Eukaryota > Metazoa > Mollusca > Polyplacophora > Lepidopleurida > Hanleyidae > Hanleya > Hanleya hanleyi. The sequence continues at coordinate 8,536 of JAVTVY010011126.1, read as the reverse complement.
AATTACAACTGTGTTCCTAATGTTTGGGTGCACACTGTGCATATGATCAATTTCCTGAATTGAACTGAATTCAACCTTGCCGGTCTTCAGACTGACAGATGATGGCATGCAGTTGTCAGTGCAGTTGTTCATGTACAGGGAGCTTTCTATGAATGAGTTGCAACCCCAAAAGGCTTAAAATTTATCAGGCACAGACCCATGTTTTTACCCCTCGGCCAATTTTGGCCATGGGGTATTGTCATCATCTTGTACGTCCGTCTGTCCGTACGTCCGTTCGTGAGCGAGATAGCCGGAAAACTGTTCCGCTGATGAATTCCAAATTTGGTATGCTTATTTACCTAGTCAAGGACCAGAAGCCTATAGAATTGGGACCTGATTGGGTGGGAACCTTAGCAGCCATCTTTAATTTCATGCAAAATGGATAATGATCCATATCTCGGAAACCATTCAACTGTTCAATACGAAATTTGATATACATCATCGATACATCAAGCAACTTTCAACGAATTACCAAACAGGCTTTTCTGATTAGCTGGGAACCCTGGAGGCCATCTTTAATTCATGCAAAATCGATAATGATAGCCTACATATCTCGGTTACCATTCAATTGTTTTATATGAAGGTTGGTATATATCATCGATACATCCAGATACTTTGAATCGGGACCTGATTGACTGAAAACCTTGGTGGCCATCTTTAATTTAGGCAAAATCATTAATGATCTCTATATCTGATTCCGTTGGAGTGCTCAGTGTAAAATTTGGTATACATCATTGATGCATCAAGAGATTTACGATGAATGACAGATCTGGTTTCTCTGATTGGGCGGAAATCTTGGCGGCCATCTTTAATTTATTCAAAATCTTTAATGATGTTTATCTCTGATACCATTCAAATGTTCTATACGAAACTTGATTTACAGCATCGATGTATGAAGAGACTTGCATTAATGAATAACCACATTAGTTCCTCTGAGTGACGGGAAGGATGGGCAACCATCTTTAATTTATGTAAAATCATTAATGATCTCTATCTCCATCTTCTCTAGCCAAGTCGACATACATCACGTTGCTCTGTACATTGCCTTGGCATACTTCTCTAGTAAAGTTGGAACGTTAATCCTCCTTGATGATTGGATGCAGAGACGGCGTGCTGCATCCAATCAGAATGCGCGTTACGTAGTAGTTGGTTTCCCAAGATGACGGTCCCCACTAAGAATGAGTTGTGTCGAGTATGCGGGGAAATTCTACCGAAAAAGATACAGGAAGAGCACTTTCACGGCCACTTTCGGTGTTTCTGATCAATTGAATCAGATTTTAGGACACGCTGCAAGGTCGAACGATAACGAACTTGAGATTGAAGGGGAACAACTCCTGGTGGCAAAAAGTCTCTCGCCGTTAAAACTTCCACTAGGTGGCGCAGAGCAGTATTCCTCTGCCACCAGCCAAGAATGTCAAGGCAGCGTAGAGAGCTTCGCGATGTAGTTGACTTGGCTGGTGAAGATGCTCTATCTCTGACACTGTTCAAATGCTCAATGTAAAATTTGGTATACATTATCGATGCATCATCTCGGTTACTTCTACACGATGTGCCTAGGATAAAGTACTATACTATACACAATTTTTTGTAATTCAGCATCGCAGAAAACCATCGATTGCGTTTTCATGGTAAAAGGGTTAGGAAAGAACTAAAAATACACTTCAATGCAGAGTGATTTTGATTGACGCCAGAAATCGCTCAGAACGCTTCTTCGGCGATCTAGACCCCAGGAGCATCTGGGGCATGGGCGGCCCCTGGATCCTCACCTAAAGTGCAATGATAGTGGCCGTACCACTTTGAATTTGCTTCCGACGCCCCCTGTATTAACAGACAGTGTCAACGTACTGTTCCAGCTGTCTCCCGTTCAGTGATTGGTCATTCGACCCCGCCATTTTAAACTAATACGAGCATTTTCATTGGATCACTATTAGATAAGACCCACCCCAATCTTCATACACAACCACGCGACTGTCTCAGTTGACTGATGACATAGCGCGGCCTCGTTTTTGATTTCAAAATCTGCCGTCTAACTGGGAAAATGCTGTTGTTGCTGCATCAGCCGATCATTGGCCCCCTGTAGAAGATACTATAGGCTAATACATGTAGGCTACCATGCCATGAGATGATGCTTGGGATTGCATTTCGCTCACTTGCACCTACAGGTGGCGACAACTGGTGGCAAATTTAAAATTTGGTTTCCGGGCAACAGGTTGATGCCTTCAGCTTCTCGTCAAATTTGGTTTGCAGATAATGCCTTGAGATGTCACTTGGGGATGCTTCTCGGTGCTTCACTGCATGGAAACTATATCACAGAAGCAATCAACTTTCAGTCAATCGTTCTGAGTTGATCTTAAAACTTGGGAAGGCAGAAAGACCCTTCCACATCCAACGCCTATGAAGCAGCAGTTGCCTCCCTCATGTATATCCCCTGAGACCAACAATGCTAAAAAATATTGCTGCCATTTCGGCGGGGGACCTAGCATCCTCTGGCTGCTTGTTTGAATGTACCTGTATGATGAAAGATGATTCCAAGATAGCAATAAGAAGATACTACTTCCAGAGGGCAACCTCTGAAGGTCAGATGCAGCAACCTAAATTTTGATGGAGTACGGCCAAAGATCATTATCTTTGATTTAGAGGTGTTAAAGTGACCGTTCAAAATTTATCTTGAGGGGGGTGTGGAAATTCAGCTGATGACCCTAAGTTATGTGTGACCCCCCTCCTTTGGCTGGAAGGTTACCAGTGACACCCCTCCCCCTCACCTGACATCATATTTATCTAGACATAAATAAATCATTGGTATTTACTCTCTAAAATAATTAGATTGAAAATTCAATCTATCAGATTGGAATTAGTGACCAATCTATTCGATTGAATATTCCATCTATTAGATTCAAAATTTCAATCTAGCAGATTGAATTGTTTGTCTGCAACAGCTTCATTTTATCGTTTCAATCTATTAGTTTGAATATTATCAATCCGATGAAAGATTGGTCACTAATTTCAATCTGATAGATTGAATTTCAATCTAATTATTTTAGAGAGTAATATGTCACTGAAAATTGTAACTCAAACGCCATGATGAGTAACAATAAACAATAGTAGGTGTGAGGATTTACGTATGCCAATTTGTTTGGCTGACAACATCAAAGAACAGATAAACAACATAATAAGCAGAGATATCAAAGGATGGAAAAACTTCTTGTTTACTAAAGGCGCTACTTGTCATCCATAAAACTTGTTGGTGTTGTACAATTCCGACTTTTCTATATGCCATTAAAACAAGACAGTTACTTGGTATTTCAAGTTTCACAAAATTCATTTTAAAACATTGACACTGTAAAATACCATATTATAGGGCCACTGGGGAAAATGGACACTGGGGGAAAAGGGCCGCTGAGGAAAAAGGCCGTACTCCAATTCCAACATAGCCAGAGGCACTAAATGATGCAAGGTGGAATTATATTAAGACCGATTGGAAACGAGTTGATAATACGAAGAGCTATTCGTTGATAAAGTGATTCGCGGTATGGTATTATACAGATGAAAAAGTGGCAGGGAACGTGACACAGTTCTGCACTGCGACTTAATTGCGAGGAGCTCGGAGATTAAATACTGTATGACGTATTTATTCGCATTCACCGGTTTGAGGTAAAATTATGTCATTCTGGTTTTCTGCATCATGATAATAGATAATACTACATACAACGGCTCAGGGAAACAATGAGGTTACATTTGTTATTCTGACACAGAGATAAACTTTATAAAAAAAACGGACGAATCCGACATGATTAATTTCATGCATTCATCATGTCGGCCTCTCCACAAAAATCCTGCAAAAAATAGGCGGCGTTTTATAATATTATAAAAATATTAAAATTGTTATATTTTATAATATTATCCTCATCATGACATTAACTACCGTCAGTGCAACTTGTCTTGTAGTACGTCACAATTGATTTCTTCAACTTTGGGGCAGCATAAATTATTGAATGGTTAAATTGTTTCAGTCTCAAAATGCGGTCTATATTAATTTAGCTAGTCTACAGTACAACATGGTGCACCTGGATGTGTTTAGATAAAGGATTTGCTACATGCACTGTTTATGGACTCAAATCTAGCTGGTATGAATAGGGGCCTAGCTGCTAAATGTGTCCACAACATTACAGGTGGCGTGTACAGAGCAGAATGCTAACAGTTAACATAGGTCTATGGTACTGTGTTGTATAGGCTTATGATAAACCATAGAGCATACTGTTTTAGTAGGCTCCATGGATAAACAAAGCTGTGTTCGGATACATGTGTTTCCTGATCTAAAGTCCACCCTGGTTCTTCGACCTAAAAAACAACAACATGAAATTCATACAGAAGCTCAAGAAATCCTAGCTGCTGAATAGCTATCCATTTATCATCCGTCTTCTAAAGGTGTCAGCCAATTTCGATTGAAAACAAATTCCAAGTTACCGATAACCCCCCCTCTACACACAGTCTAGTTACACATGACCCCCCTTCATAGAGCTTGAAGTTATTGGTGACCCCCCTCAAATTCCACCGGCCCCATATATCGCCGTCTGAATTTTCCAGTCGAAAACTTCAACTCTCTAGACTCTACGCGCCATGTTGGTGACGTCACGGTATATGTGTGCTTGGCCGTTCACTGCTGGCATCTCCACATTGTTTAGTGCCATTATTCTACAGGAATCTGTCCAAGAAAGCAAGTCTAAATCCTGTCCGGCCTACATTGGAATGCTGGACGCCAGAGCTGCTTTTGATGTTGTGAATCACTCCTGCCTACTAAGGAAGCTTTACCTCTCCGGCATCGAGGGCTCCAAGTGGCTTCTCATCTCTGATCTGCACAAGAGGGCGAACACTCAAGTAAAGTGGGATGGTTCTCTCTCAGATCCTGTGAACATACAACAAGGTGTTCGTCAAGGTGGTGTGCTTTCAACTGATCTTTACAAGGTGTATATTAACGACCTCATCGATCGGCTCACCCTTTCCGGCTACGGTGCACGCATCGGTTGAATCAACTGTGCAGCTCCAACCTGTGCAGGCGATATCTGTTTAAATGCCAGCAAGGATAGTATAACATGTATAATGAGAAGAAAGAATCCTTATACAATCTCACAATTAAACATGATTCAAAATCTCAAACACATAGTTTCAAAACTCAAATCGCTATCTCACTGTATTACTACAATTAATTTTAAGAATCACTTTATCAACTTTACTGTCAAAGAAATGTAAAAAAATACACTGATGTCTCCAACTAAAAGTAATGTCCCATTCCTTCTCTACATTTTATACTATTCATTTATCAAGAAATAATAAATTACTTCTGTACTTCGGATATGGCTAAAGTAATCGTGTAGCAAATGAACAATGCTGTGTGATTAGCTACTTCAAACAGAAAATACAGAAAATCTAATTGAAACCATCACAGAAAAATTGAATTCCTTGAACTACGAACACAAAATAAAACGAAAGTTTCTTAATCCTGCAAATAGTAAATGGCTGATTGTTTTGTCAAACAGCTAAACTATCTTCTTGTAAACTTCTCATTAACATACTTATGGTTGGCCATCCCTGCCAGAATTCGTCATTTAGAGGCTGCCTCTAAATAATATATACCATGGTATAAAATGCCAAGCCTGCCATAATTCGTATTTAGAGGCTGCCTCTAATTATTTTGTACCATGGTATAAAATGCCAAGCCTGCCATAATTCCTATTTAGAGGATGCCTCTAAATCGCCAAGCCTGCCACAATTCGTATTTAGAGGCTGCCTCTAATTATTTTGTACCATGGTATAAAATGCCGAGCCTGCCATAATTCGTATTTAGAGGCTGCCTCTAATTATTTTGTACCATGGTATAAAATCGCCAAGCCTGCCATAATTCCTATTTAGAGGCCTCTATGCCTCTAATTCATTTTAGCCGTAAGTCGTAAATTTTCGCCTTCTTATTACTTCCACCAATGATATGCGCTTTCACAAATTTGGTGCCATATCTCTACGCTTGTTACAAGTTTACTCATTGGTCAAATTTAATATTCTTGATATGACATCCAGTTGTTTATGACTTACGGCTAAAATGAATTAGAGGCATTCTCTAAATAGGAATTATGGCAGGCTTGGCGATTTTATACCATGGTACAAAATAATTAGAGGCAGCCTCTAAATACGAATTATGGCAGGCTCGGCATTTTATACCATGGTATATATTATTTACAGGCAGCCTCTAAATACGAATTGTGGCAGGCTTGGCGATTTAGAGGCATCCTCTAAATAGGAATTATGGCAGGCTCGGCATTTTATACCATGGTACAAAATAATTAGAGGCAGCCTCTGAATACGAATTATGGCAGGCTTGGCATTTTATACCATGGTATATATTATTTAGAGGCAGCCTCTAAATGACGAATTCTGGCAGGGATGGCCAACCATACATACTAGTGTTCCTAACAATACTTATTGAGAATACACATTTTATCTCTTCTAACAACTGAACAATTAAGATGTTAAAGGAAAATCAACTCACCACAGGCTAGAAATGGGGAAACACCATGGCCAACAAAATTTCTCAGGCCAGGGAAGGCAACCATCAGATGCTGGCGGCATGATCAATGCCCCAACCGAATGCACATGTCAGTCTCAAACCCCGGTACTGGTCATTTTAACCAAAATTTGGAAACCCTATCACTCACATTACGCGACAGCAAATAATTCCCAGGTCCTTGATAAGGAACACACTGAGGTAACTTGTGAACGCGATGTATGAGTAAACCAATATATGAGTCACCTAAAGGTGTATCCACTGCCTAAAACCCGGCAACCATCAACAACAAAGCTAGCTAGATGTTATGGCAGTAAAATAGTTCTCCAAAATATTCCTACTCTCAGGCCAATTAATCTCAGTCATTTAATCCCATAGCTGCCCTCTATAACCCAGTGTGTGTGTATTGAGTAAGCAACCTGTTTACTTGCTTGAGAGAGATACCAGATAACATACTGACCACGAGTGCAAACTATCATTATCAGACAAGATACATAGAAACATGTCCTTGTACTGACCATTCCTACCTATCCCTCTTCACAATTATGTAACCTGTCAATTTTCCCATGCCAGCAAGGACTATAATCTACAAAGTCTGATGGATATCTCTGTAAACTACAGCAAAGACCACTTCTATGACCTGCAGCCTGCAAAGAGCGCGATCCTGACTAGTGACAGTAGTCCATGTTTTGAGTTCTCTCTAGACAACGCTGATATGCCTATCTCCAGCTCAGCGGTTCATCTGGGCCTTCATCGGGACAGCTCCTTATTTAAGGCTCGCCCCACCGTTGAGGAAAACATAAAAATGGGCTCAGGTTTGCATGGGATCATCGGCCTTAATCCTGTCACCTCTCTTCACCTGCTAGAGACATATGTTCTACCCATCTTGTTACATGGTGTTGAAACACTCCTCCTGAACCAGACAGACATACAACTGATGGAATCTTTCTACAGAAAAGTACTGAAGCAAATACTGTCTCCCCCGGATCGAGTTCCTCAACCCGCTGTATATATCCTCCTTGGTGCCCTCCCAGTAGAGGCCCAAATACATCTGCGCATGTTGTCGCTACTCCGAAGCATCTGTTCTGGTGGAAATTCTACTTTACAAGAAATCTGCATACGACAAACTGCTATGAAAGGCCTCAATGACAAGAGCTGGTTCTCAGAGGTTCGGAAAGTCCTAGCTCTGTATACGTACCAACTGCCTTCGATACATTTTCTCATTGAAAACACCCCAAGTAAACCAGCTTGGAAGAAATCAACCAAGAAAGCTGTCCTGGCCTACTGGAAGGAATCCCTCCTAGCAAGAGGAAGACTCTACCCGTCGTTACGGCACCTAATTCCAGTGGAAGAAGTTCTTGAAGTGTTTGTTCCACACCCTACTGTTCACTCCGATTGATGCTATAGACATTAGATCTCTGCCAATACGATTGAGACTCCTAACCGGGTGTTATACACTACAAGCCAACCGAGCTGTCTTTAACCACTATGCAGTGAAAGCTCTGTGCCCGCTCTGTGGTCAAGGAGACGAAAACCGTACTCACTTCCTCATCACCTGTTCCGCACTCAACGATATCCGAATGAAATACCTCCTGCAACTTGCTTCAACGCTATACCTGGAGTGTGGTACACTAGTTACCAACCACACTGGAAACTCTGATGAGCTGGCAGCCTTCTTACTAAATCCGGCCCGGATGATTGATGGATGTAGCGGTCTCCCTCATGTAGAAAGGATTATTCGTCGTTTCATGTATGTGTTGCATCACCGCCGAAACGAACTGTTAAAGACTTGTGAATGAACTGGAACCCTACATTTCCACAGATGATCCAAGAAGTGGAAAATCCTCTGGAAACTGGCGACTCCCAACTCCACACTACTTTTTCATTTTCATTTTTTATCTTTATTTTCCTCTTTTATTTTACTTTCATTTTTTACTCCTGTTT
>JAVTVY010011125.1:0-51862 GCA_036873755.1 Hanleya hanleyi | reverse complement strand
AGAACTGGCACCGATATGGATGCAGAAAGTGTTGTTAAAACATTCAAAGATCTCCAGTTTGATGTGCGCAGATATGACAACCTCACTGCCAAAGAGATAATGAAAACATTTCAGACAAGTAAGTTACGATAATCCGCCTTTTGCACATTCCCCGCCGGACCACGGTCGGGGGATATAGAATCACTGTTTGTGTGTGTGTCAGTGTGTGCGTCACGTTTTCCCGTTAACACGATAAATTGAAAACTATAGATTTAATTTACTCCAAAATGTATAACTGGGGAATAGCTTTCTTGCTCTTGATATTGAGGTTACTAGGTCAAAGGTCAAGGTCACTTGGGCTAGAAAACCTGCAAAAAGAGGGAAATCTCCAGTTCCAGTTTATGAATTGGTACCAAACATTGGGTAGCCTACATAGTGTCGTTGGGGCAAAGAAGAAAGTTATTCATGTTTAGGTAAAAAAGTCAAAGGTCCAGTTCACTCAAGCCAGAGAATCTGTAAAAAATGGAAATTTTCCTGTTCCATGTCCAAAATTGGCTCAAAACTTGATGCCAACCTTGCATATGGGCAGAGACAACCTGTAACCATCTCGGTCATCTATACGCGGTAAGACTGACCCTGGGATCGTGTGTATCCATTTCAGACTACTTTCGGCAACTGCTAGAGGGAATTTCCAGAAATCAATACCACGTGGCTTCGTCAGCCAATCAGCTAAAGTCTACCGACGTAACCCCAACGTAACCCGCCATTTTCGAGTCATGTGATGATCTACTTGTTCAGAATTACAGATCTACCACACCTCTTGGATGATACGAAAGTTATTCATACCTATATATTTTGTAAGCTCAGGCAATATCTGTTTCCGGGGTATGTATGAAAACCTGTGATTTGTTGCCCAAATCTACACCTGCTCTTGCTAATGGCCTTATCTCCCTTTAGGAAGATCCTACAAATAGTTAAAAACGAAAAGTTGTCTCCCCTTAGGGAGCTCTCTCAGCCCAGCTAGGTTACTTAAGCTCTGCCCAATCCTTAATCTCCCTTTTTCTCTATTTGTACCTGCTCGAGTGTGGTGCATATCAGGAAGTGTCCTATAGTGCTGGTTTGGTTGTTGTTGGTTTGACCTTCGGTTGTACCTTTGCTAAACTTGTATTTTTCTATTGCTGTATTTCTTGGACAATTATGTCTGAGATATCTATGCCGGTTATTTCTAATTCTTGTCGCTCGTGTGGGCAGTTTTGGACTTACTTAGGGCTATTCCAGCAAAAAGTGTGGGGGGGCCTTTGACGGCACTTTGAAAACGTGTCGGTAGGTGGTTGTACAAAAAATAAAATGCTCCCTGTGGGTACTTGTTGTCTGACTTGACCCCTTCCGATAGGTACTTGGTGTTTTTAGATGTTCATTAATTTGTGTCGGTTGTGCATTCTTGTGGAATAAAAAAATAATGTCGGTTGGTTCGCCGTGTGGTGAAAATATATCGAGGAATTTTGCGAGTTTGACAATGCAAATGTGCCGTTTGGACTGCAAAACCCAGTCATTTTATCACGTATGAAGTTCGGAAATCTATAAACCTTGTTCCCATTGCCGTACCCTGCGGATCCACTTACATTTCGGAGTTCATAACATGACCATGGACAAGGCGAAGGCGGGCTTTGGGAATGCGGTGTACGAGCTTTGACGAACCAACAAGGGAGATAAATCGGGTAGCAGTCGGCTTTTTCCGTGAACGAGGTCAGGTTGACATGACTGGTACCGTACCACATTTGTCGAACTGTGAAAACACGTGGTATCGAAAGTAAACACACTTGTCGGGCCGTCGTGTGACAGACAGAATGCGGAGACGACTGCGACAGTGTGTGCAAATTGTGTTGTAGACCTACTACTTCCTATATGAGCGCATGAACGATGTTGAGTGGAGATTTTGTTGTTTTTCTGACAGCCGAACATAACAACAACAACAACTGCAAGTTACAACTCCGGGAAAAAGTCCTCCTGATAATATTAGGCCAACCACTTACAGGCAGGTTTCGTCTGACAGGCAAAGGCAATCGTTAGGATACCGGTATTCCTGTATATTGCAGAAAGAAACAAATGTGAAATCCAAACGATATAACAGGTTGGGTTTAATAGCTCATATGGGCTACTATTACTGTACTATAACTAAGTTGGATTACATTATCTCATTTCGGGTATAGTGCATCGTAAAGTTATGCCATTCTGTTTATTGTTTGTTTAACTAAGTTTGAATGATACCAATGTGATACGCAGCAACATGTTTTATAAAAAAAAAAGGAACATGAAACAAGATAATCTCCGAAACAAGATAATCTCAGAAAAAAATTAATTGTAATTGTCACAAGGTAACAATGGCTGAAGTATTAATAGCAGAGCTTTGGATACTAAATTTGCTACTAATGACTGACTCTAGTCGGAATATCAAACTTTACAATAGCAGTGTGAATTATATAGGTGTTAGTGTTTATCTTTCATTAGTGAATATCTAGTCAGATGTTGATAATTGTTCATATATGTGATATTAAAAACTTGAATTTGAACCCTGTGGTGTTTGCTTAATTTCTGTGTACATACCCTCCAATAATTTAACCACAGGTGCTCTTCTAATCTGCAACAATTCTCTTTAAATATTAACTCTTTTTCAACTCCTAACTCTATCTTTCATTGTAATCAGCAGCAGGGGGTGGGGCTCGGGCGAAGTGTGAAGCCCCCCCAAACTATTCCAATCGCCCCCTGCTACTTAATCAGTTAATTCTGGGCAGCTGTCCCTAAATATATGCCTTTTGTCCTGCAGATGTCACCTGCAATAGTTCTTGTGGTTGAATTATGGAAATGTAAAAATTATGTGCACAGCAGCATATCTGTGAAGAAACAAGACAAATAATGTTCCTTGTCTAAAATATTTCTTCTTTAGTCCTTAGTGTGGTTCTTATCATTAAGTCTGTAACGCGGATACAGAAGTATTCTTAAAGCATGTCTGCTGAAGGAAAACGCCATCCACTGCAAAGTATACATATAATAATAATCTTTATTTCATGAGGAAATCATGCCTGGTGGAAAAGCACACTTGTGATCCTGAAAAAGAAAAAGAAACATGTATTAAAACAAAAGTATCAAATTAATATGAAATTAAATAATTGTTGGTGGGTGGGTGGTTTGGAAAGTCAGTGAATATATACGGTGGGTGCTTGGTGAAAAATTTTGTGGCGTTAAGCCGTTTTTTAGAAAATTAATCATTGTTGGGGGGTTGTTGGTAAATTTCATAAAGGCATCCGGTAGGTTCTGGGGGTATAAATAAAATCATGTCGGTAGGTGGTGGGTGTTTTTTGGAAGTGCCTTCAAACCCCCCCCCCACACTTTTTACTGGAATAGCCCTTAGATGCTCACACGGTCTGCTTTTCGTGTAAAGGTCACCTGTGTTATCGGCAGGCCATGTGTTCAGAGTGTCAATCTTGGGATACTATTACCTGGAGGAACTATGCCCAGGCACGGCGGGCATATTTATTGCACGCTACTGAAGACCCAGCGTTATCGGAGGACGATAGACATCAAAATGACATTGCGTTAGTTGGAGATCTGAAATTTAACGAGGATCTCGTGGGTTCTAATTTGGATTTATCGCATAGACTTAGAAGCCCGGCTTTATCAGCGGCGTCTGTTACTATCCCTCCTAGTGGGACCGTTGCACGAGGAGATAGCGATCATGTTCTAGACAGTCTGGCTTCTACTGGTAAAGCCTTGTCTGGGGTTCCTGTGAAACCTGATTCTTTGTTCGAGACAACAAAGGACTCTAGCCCCAGGTCGGGTTTGCCTGAGCGTTCTATTGTTACCAACGAACAAAAGATTTCTGCTTCACCGCGTGTCATTTCACCTAATCTTTTGTCAGTCGGTCTATCTCTGTCCGGTTCTTTCAAAGAGAAAAAACATCATCGATTGTCGACTTCACCTTTACGGTTTAAATCTCGTTCTTCCTCTGCTGTTTTATCTAAAGCAGCCTTTCGCTCTATGGAGGGTCGTTTGGACTCTACTTTGAATTATCAAATTGCGGATTTACAGCCTCCGGTTTCTACGTTTGTTGACCCGTCACTTCGTCGTTCCCGTGCTTCCAAATGACGCTCTTGTACATCGCAACGCCGTTCACGTTCTCGTTCGCCTGTACGTCGTTTTGTTACTCCGCCTCGACGTTCTGTTACGCCGTCTCGTCATTTTCATACACCTGTACGCCGTTCTCATACACCTGTTCGTCGTTCTCGTTCTCCTGTTCGTCGGTCTCGTACACCTAATCGTCCTAGTACTTCTTTACGGCTTTCCTGTTCTCCGGTACGCCGTTCTCGTAGTCCTGTTCGACGTTCCCGTACGCCTCCACGCCTTTTGCCACGTCGTTCTTCCTCACCTCCCCGTCGGGGTCGTGAAGTTCGTCAGTTGCAGACTCCATTTCTTGATCAATCTTTTGATCGGTTATTGTCTATCTCTCGCCGTCGACATGTCGTTTGTTCTCCCAAAGCGGTTTCGACGTCTTCATCTGATAGTCAAGATTCCTCTTCTTCTTCGGATAGTTCGAAGGATTCGTCTAAGATGCCATTTTCTGACAAAATGGCGGCGCTTTTGGCTCTCGTTCCGGACATGCCCGTTTCTTCTAATGCTGTCTCTTCATCTGCTCGGGTTAAATGTCCGACAGCGGCTTCTTCCGCGTTCACGTCTACTTCTTCTAAGACGCCTCTCACGTGTGCTCCGTCTCCAGCTTGGGAGTCTAATTGTATTGTGTTTGATCGTCAATTGGAGGATGACAACAAGTTTAAGAAGCCCTCGTTTTCATTTTACCAACTTCATGATAACGTTCTTCCCGATAAACCGCCCAAACGTGATCGTGATTTGAGTCAGGTTTCGAAATCATCTAAAGCAACTTCTGTTTCGGTTCCTACCAAAGTTGTCGATAATGTTATGGAGATGTTGCTGGCAATGCAACGTATTACATCTTTCGCGGATTGGTTTCTGTTGGCTACTTCTCGGATTACCTTGGATCCTGCGTTACGTCAGAGCGATGGTTCGGCTTCTTTGTCTCCTGGTCGTCTTACCTACTTACGAGCTTTCATTGACACGCTCAATATAGCTAACCGTCATGTCATTGAGGTGGGTGCTTTTTCTTATGTTTCGCTTCTTCAAGCTCAGCGTAAAGCGTTGCTTCAGTTTGTCAAGCCTGACGTTCCATACTTTGTGAAGGATCAACTGTTACAACAGCCGTTATCCTCTAAGTTTGTTTTCAACAATGCTATCGAGTCTGTCATACCTAGTATTCGTGAGGAACGGACTTCTCGTTTGATTTCTGCTGCGGCTCGGCGTCCTGCTTTTTCCATGGATCGGAAGCCTAACCGGAATCGTGTATCGAAGCCTACCCAACGTGAGGTTTTTCCACATCGTAATTTTCGTGGCTTCGACAAGTCTCCACAAGCCCGTTGGCCGTCGTTCCACCCGTGGGAAATTTTCCAGAGGAAGGGGTGCTTCCAACAAATGACTATCCGTTCCCCATTTCCCATCAGGCAGATTTCATTGTAATGGGGACCAATTACTGTGTTTTCTTTTATACAACTCAGACGATTGAAGAACTTCAAGAATAAAGCTGAGTATATGTCAAATTTTAGCTTATGGGTAGTAGATATAGCACATATAATAACACTGAGATATGTGACCAATTTCAGAACATAATGGAAATTAAATTTTTAAAACCTGTGTTTTAGGACAGACAAAAATCCCACCAGTTTTGGAGGGTGAATTAGTTACGCATAGAACAAAAGAAAACTGTATTATTTTTTCCACTGAAGTATCCCATAATAAAGCTACAGTGTTGAAGTTTGATCTTAAGTAGACCATAATTTACAGGAAAGCCAGAAGATTAAAATGTCTGGTCACTAACTAATATCACTTGTGTCTGTCCACATTCGATGTAACATTAGCAACATCAAAAATATATGAAAATGTGTTCTAAAACAGAACCATAATATGATTGAATGATTTTGTTATAAAATTGTCCACTGTTGTGGCTAATTTGATGTCCGTATGAAGATAAAATATTTTGAATTTCAACTGAAATCAGCATACAGAATGTCGCTAATGTTTCGCCTTGCAAAATGTCTGTCCTACTTTGTGTAACATTAGCAACATCACAATTATTCTCCAGTTTAAATATCAGAACCTTTAGAGAGCCTTTTGTCTCAATTCTTGGTTTCTAATATAACAGTTCAACTTCTAAAACAGCTGCGAGCATTGAAAATTTCAACTGAAGCTTCAATAATCTTTTTTTCTCTTGTCTGTCCACAATATGAAACATTAGCAACATTGAAACATTAGCAACACTACCAATTATAATTTTTATCTATTAAAAATGTTAATAGATTATATGGCTCAGTAAAACCTGACAGACCATCTACATTGTGATAAAAACACTTTTAATTTGGATTATTTTATTTTCCTGCCCAATATCAGTTGAAAACGTGCCTGCAGGATGTGGACAGACGTTTTATAGCTAATGTTACATTTGTCTGTCCACATGTAACGTTAGCAACAAATGGAGAATGCCAAAAATAATGTACTTGCATAATCAGTTTACTAAATTGATAATGAAAAGAACAAATAGATGAAACTGTGATAATTATCAAGGTAAAGCTATCAGCAAAATCAGTTGCTTTTGATGAAATAAAAGCAAATGAAGACAAATGTCTGTCCACCATGTCTGTCCTGTAACACCGATTTTCACTAAAATTTCTATATAAATTGCTACAATTCAGTAAATATGCAGATGAGATGAGTTTCCTGCTTGTTTTTCTTCAAGAAACCACAGCCTTGATAGCTGATTCTGTTCTATGCGAGAAATATTTTCTTTTTAAAACGAGTCTATGTTGCTAACGATTCATAATGTCTGTCTACCTGTAACATTAGCAACATACTTTAATGTCCATTTGTTGCACTACCGAATCATCTGGGACATAAAGAAAATAATGGATCATCAATATATCTTCAGAGTTATCATTTTAACATATTACAGTTGGCCATTGTGTCCCAAAAATCTATTGAACAGTTGTTAATTGTTGTCACTTACACAAGTATGTCTGTCCACATGTAACATTAGCAACACAATTTTAACCAAAAGAAGGAAATTTTCTCAATAGTAATATTTAAATCAAGATGTCAGCACTGAATTGTTTAGGCTTATTTGTGTATTTACATTTAAGGATTGACTGTGATTTTTTTTACGTTCATTGGGGTATGAACTTAAAAACCGCTGTGCAAACTGTATGATTCCGCGTAGCGGATCATACAAAGTTTGCACAGCGGTTTTTAAGTTCATACCCCAATGAACGTAAAAAAAATCACAGTCAATCCTTATAATTAAATTAATCAAGCAAAACTAATCCAATAAGAGAAGAAATTGAATGTGAAACGAACGAATTCTTCCGTTTAATTTTTGTAACGGTACAAAACACTGCGCGTATAAATACAGTCAACAAAAGTTCGTAACTCCTAGCAACGTCTCAGTGCGCGCACCTCACTCGGTCGGCCTAGCGCGGTTCAAACAGGTTTCAGTTTGACAGTTTGTTGCACATTGTGTATGGAGCCATTGAAGGGAAAACTTCTCAGTCAGGGATAATTATTGAGGTCAGGAAAACTGAAACACACAAGAAATTCTGCGAAGGAAGAATGAGATATGAAACCATGCAGAAGAGAAGAAATTGCTCGAGTTGAGTTGGCCTTGTCGGGAATATTCCATTCAGAGCCGACTGATCAGCCGACTGGGCGATGAATTTTCTTGCTGTTTTACCGCGCCCTGGGTAGGCATACGGAGGACGATTTCACTGATCAATGTGTTGTTCTGAGCTGGGGAACATTCTGTCGCAGTTTATAACGGAACTTTCTTCTTGTCGGTATCCGCTCAGATCAATAATGTGACGAAACTCTGCATCATTCATCGCCTGTACCCGTCAGTGCACACGTGGACTGTAGTGTAATCGAGGGAGTGTGCTGTGTTGTGTTCGAGCGGACGCATAAATTTGTGTGATATCAGACAGGAAACGTGAAAATTGATATTCTTTCAAAGATTTCGAAGTGTATACAGTTCTGGTGAACTGATTGCAGCCTTTACGAACAGCGATTGAACGATGATGTTGCACTCGTAGGCCACCTAGCAGGTTTTGTGGAATCAACATTCTGTAACACTCCCCCCCCCCCTTTCCCTTGACTGGAGGGATTTTATCGGACATCTGCAGTACGGAACGATATTTGTTGCATACATCCGCTTATCGTGGCAGTCCGTATAATTTGTCAATTTTTGTGTTTGGTTTCGTGAGAGAGGACGACATATTCCCTTTGATTTCCATCAGTGCAAAACTCCCCCGCCCCCGACCCACACCACAACAATGAAAGCCGGTGGATGACGGGAACGGTAAACGAATGAATGGAATATCTTACCAAACTCTCAGGTAGGATGTGGGTTTCAGGAGTTCACCGGGTGTGATAATTTCTTTATAATGATTTGTGATAAAAGTGGGTAAGCGAAAACCTAATGTCAAGATCTCGTTCAAGGTCACGGAGATGTCCATTTATTGCTGATCGGCTGATTTCCGGCTCTTTTCTCTTCGAAATTCTTGTACTTTTACGAACAATTTTCTCAGTACAAATAAATATTTAAATTGACTCTTTCCAGTTGGTTTTAGAGTTTTCTGTTGGCATTATTTGAGCAATATTTATATGCACTAAAATCTGAATCGATTTACAATACGTCCAGTGACCCAGTGTTATTTATAGCAAATAAAGTAGTGCAGTTGTGGGCGTGGCATATCATATTTTTAGATTCATTGAAGTATGAACCGAAAAATTTAGTACTAATCAGCCAATCAAATCGCTGGATTTACGAACAATACGGGGGGAATTTAATTATTTAGATATAAACTTTGGAAAACAGATAATGATGATAATCATTAACATATATTTAATTTTAGGAAATTAATGTTGCTAATGTTACACAATGTCTGTCCACATGTAACATTAGACACAACAATAACTTTCTTCTAAAATCTTAACGAATCGGCAAATAGGTGAAACCTGATTGAATTTATGGAATACAAATCTAGGCAAATCAATATCTTTAGCTTGGTGGTCAAAATTATACTTGTTGCAAACAGAGAAAAAAAGGTTCGAAAACCGGTGTCTGTCCACCACTCAATGATGCATTGTGTACTTCGTTTTCATCTCAAATTTATGCTTTATGACTCCAAATCATCTGTTTAAATATTATAGGTCTTAAAATGCATTCCAGTTTGTAACTATGTTCAAAAGTTTTCAACTTTTCATAGTTTAACTGGCAAGAAGTGAGTGAGTTGTTCTGCCATATTAATATTGAGCTAAATTGACCAGGTTGGACAAAAGTCCTGAGATATTTGATTTTGGGGTATAAGTTATCCTATTATTATTTGATTTAGAATGTTAAGATCTGTAGTTATTTGAAAACTCAATTATCTTGTAACATTGTTGAATTTTTTTTTTTTTGCTTTTCAGTGGGACAATTTGGCCCCTATTATAATGAAATCTGCCTTATACCAGAGATTTTCATCTGCCCGCCTTCCGCCCTTTCAATCATCAGGTCGTCAGCAGCCGTTTACAACATTTCTGGGAGAATTGGCAGCTCATAACAGACGACGACTGGATTATCAAGACATTGAAGTATGGTTTCCTCTTCAACTTTCAGTCCCAGCCCAGACTCATCTCTCAGCCTCATCCTTCTCTACTGCCAGTTCCCGCAGGACACGTTCAGACGCTTCTTTCCTCTGTCGCCACACTCATCGCCAAAGGTGCCGTCAGAGAGCTGCCACATGCCGAAGACAGCGTCGGTTACTACAGTCATGTCTTCCTTGTTCCGAAGAAAGATTCGGACCAAATGCGGATGATTATCGATCTCAAGAGACTCAACAAGTTTCATCTGACCATGCCGCCTCATTTCAAGACGACGTCAGTCTCATCGATCCGGGCCCGCGTACATCACAGGGATTGGTTGGCCTCCATCGATTTGCAGGATGCATATCTCCATATACCTATTGATCCTCATCATCGGCGATTCCTTCGTTTCACCATCAACGAGGGGCATTCACATCGAGGTTTATATAGACGACATCCTCTTGTGGGCTGCGGACAAGTCCCTTCTCAACACTCAGATCCGTTTCACTCTGCTCGTTCTACGTCATCTCGGGTTCATACCTCACCCTCAGAAGTCAGAGTTGGTTCCAGCGCAAATTCGCTGTTACATTGGGGCTGTGTTCAATACTCGTCAACAACTGGTGCGCCCCCCAGAGGACCGGTGGACCAAAATTCAGGCGTTGATACTAAGGTTCTTGTCATCAACTTATCAGACACGTCAGCAGTGGCAAAGCCTTCTGGGTTTACTCACTTCCACGCAGGGCCTTACTCATTACAGTCGTCTCCGAGTTCGGCCGCTGCAGTACCATCTGTTTCCTTATCTACAGACGTCATCCCTCAATCCTGTTGTTCCGGTATTGACGTCTCTACATCCACATCTGATTTGGTGGCAGTCCCGCCACAACGTCATGCGGGGAGTTCCCTTCCGATTTCCATCTCCGGATCACCATCTCTACACCGATGCTTCCGAGACCGGTTGGGGAGCCCATCTGGACGGTCTGGAGGTGTCCGGCAGATGGTCGAGTTTGGATGCCAGACTTCACATCAACCTTCTGGAGATGAAGGCAGTCATCCTAGCAGTTCAGCATTGGAGTTGGCGTCTCATGAAGTCGTCCCTTCTCATCGCTACGGACAACTCTACGGTCATTGCTCACATCAACAAGATGGGTACCACCCGATCTTTCTCAACGTTTCGTCTGGTGTGGGATCTTTACGACTGGGCTCTCATTCATCACTGTCATCTCAATGCTCGCCATGTTCCGGGTCGGCTCAATGTCTTAGCGGACCG
The DNA here is from genome assembly GCA_036873755.1 of Hanleya hanleyi. Lineage (NCBI taxonomy): Eukaryota > Metazoa > Mollusca > Polyplacophora > Lepidopleurida > Hanleyidae > Hanleya > Hanleya hanleyi. The sequence goes on along the minus strand of JAVTVY010011125.1, from coordinate 40,884 downwards.
CCTTTCTCGTCCCGACACCTTCCTTCAGACCGAATGGCAACTTCATCTGGAGGTCTTCCGTCAGATCTGCAGCGTCTGGGAGACCCCCGTGATCGACCTGTTTGTGACGAGGAACAATGCACAGCTTGCCCTCTTCGTCAGTCCGATTCTGGACCCTCAAGCCTTCGCCATCGACGCCCTTTCAATCAACTGGGACAACTTCCTGGCTTATGCCTACCCACCCATGGCCCTGATTCAGGAAGTTCTTCAAAAGATTTCTCAACACGACTGCGTCGTTCTGCTCGTGGTTCCATGGTGGCCTCGTCGTCAGTGGTTTCCGGTTCTGGTTCCACTTCTCACTGCTCCGCCATGTCGTCTTCCAGTTTGGCCCAGCCTGTTGCGTCAATCTCACGGGATATTTCATCACAACCCGCAGTGGCTCAACTTACATGTCTGCAGACTATCCAGAGTCACTCACAGTCCAAGGATTTTCAGCAGAAGTTGCACAGACGATGGTTTCAGCCAATACATCTTCCACATCACAGCTCTATCAAGTGAAATGGGCCTATTTCGTCTCCTGGTGCCGAGAACGTGATTCCGATCCCGACTCTGCCTCTATTTCCCTAGTAGCTGACTTCCTCCTTCACCTTCATCGTGATAAGAAGTTTCCAATCAGCACCATTGAGGGGTACCGGTCTGCTTTGGCTAGGGTTTTACGTCTTTCTACCGGCATCGACATTAGTCTAAACGACAATATCTCTGCTCTCCTACGGGCTTTCGCCTTACAGTCTCGCTGTACTCGCCAGCTGTTACCGAAGTGGGATATTGCTGTGGTTCTTTGTGCCCTGATTCGTCCGCCCTTCGAACCTTTACAGTCCGCCTCTCTTAAAGCTGTTTCCTACAAAACTGCTTTTCTGGCGGCTTTTGCTTTGGCGTCTAGAGTTTCTGAACTTCACGCTCTGGAAAGATCATCTCTGACCTGGACGGCGGATTGGTCTCGCATTTCCTTTCGTCCCGTCCCTGAGTTCATCGCCAAGAATGAGGCTGTGCGCCAAGGTCCATGTGCTCAACGTTTGTACTCCATCCCTGCTTTATCAGACTTTGTTCGTGACCTTGAGGACGACTTACTGTTATGCCCTGTACGAGCCATACGTCACTATCTCACTCGTACCGATCCTGGTCGGGGTTCTTGTCGTCTTTTATTCCTGTCTCTTCAGCCATCTGCAGTGCGTGACATTACCAAGAATACTATTGCTTCTTGGTTGAAGAAGACCATTAAGTGGACATATCAACTTGCCATTGACGCTCCCCCACTTTTGTCCTCTGCTTCGTCCCATGAAATTCGTGCCATCGCTACATCATGGCCTTTATGGAAGAACTTATCCCTTCATGACATTGTCCAGTCCTGTGCATGGACGGCAAATTCTACATTCACCAATTTCTATCTGAGAGATATGTCAGTACAATCAGATAGGGTGACCACGCTTGGTCGAGTAACTTTCAAAAAAGTGGGGGGGGGGGGCATTTTCGTTAAGTCAGTCAATCAGCCAGCTTGCTGCATCATCTCATCTATCAGTCATATCATATGTCCACCATACTACATGATCACCTCAATAGGTCAGCCTGCCAGCCGCCAACTCACAAGACCTCTTTAAGTCCTGACACAAGGGTGAGTATTGTTTTTTTTAGGTATACTTTGTGTCAATTTCAGGTTTAAAGTACAGAGAGTTTGGTGCATGAGGGTAACTATGACCAACTTACTAGATCATCTCAAGAGAGGCAGCTGCTGTCAACTCACAAGTCATCTTACAAGAACTGACACATTCGTGAGTAACAGGGACTAAAGTACAGAGAGTTGACGTAAGACGGCTTGTGGACTAAAGAGTGGTATAAGATGGGCACCTTGTATGCAATGTTGTCGGGATGTACATGACCACTTCTATTCCTCATACACTGATTACCACTCGAATACTCACAGCGCCACCGGCCCGAGTTCCTTCGTGGGGGTAAAATTGTGCACCACATCCACGATCACGGCTACATGGTTGAGTACATTCAACAATCTATTATGATTACTCCATGACTACCCACAGCGTCACTGACCAGGGTCCCTCTTGTCGAGTACTAGTGTGCCATGTCCGTGATCATCTCAGCGGTTACTCAGCCTGCTATTGGAACTACAACACAGCCGAGGTGCCCACCTCCATATGTTGGTAGTGAGCCATTAGGAAGAGCAGGTGTAGATTTGGGCAACAAATATTAAACATTTATAAATAATGTTAGTATTTGTTACCAAATCAAACCTGCTCTTGCTTTGATTACCCTCCCATCCTGCCCCTCACTCCACGGCCTTGCACACCACACGTCTCGGGCTATAAGAGTGAGAAAGAGGGAGATTAAGGATTGGGGAGAGCTTAAGTAACCTAGCTGGGCTGAGAGAGCTCCCTAAGGGGAGACAACTTTTCATTTTTAACTATTTGTAGGATCTTCCTGAAGGGAGATAAGGCCATTAGCAAGAGCAGGTTTGATTTGGTAACAAATACTAACATTATTTATAAATGTTTAATATTAAAAGAGTTTTCGGGTCTGTTCTCCGCCGGATGAAGGCCGAACAGAATCCGGTAAAACACCGGATATCGCTCCGCGATAATGGAGACACACGATTCGCAAGCCATCTTATGGATGGCGAAGTGTACGCAAATGGGGCAGAGAATGACCCTATTTATGTTGAGGTCAAAAGGCCAGACTAAGGTCAAGGTCACCCAAGCTAGAAAAAGTGGAAAATTGTGAACTCTACTTCAGAGAAGTGGATTATGATCAAATTCCAAGTATACCTCAAACTCATTGCATGTAGTGGTAATTGATTTTGATAGATTACTATCTCTCGTCCAAATTTGGCCAAGGAATGACATTATCTGTCTGTCTATCCATCTGCCCATATTTGGTGTGGACAAAATATCTCTTGAAGGAATAATGTCAGGCTCTCCAAATTCATACAGCAGTTGCACTTGGTGATGGGTCAGAAGCCTATGGATAATGACCGACCTTAACCTAATTTAAAAGGTCAAATTCTAATGTTTGCAATATTTATTGAATGATTATAGTTAGGGTATCCAAATTCACATTTGACTGATGATGAACTTGAAGCCTACCCAAGTTGACTGACATTGACCTATTTTACAAGGTCATTCGTTGTTTTTTATGAAATATACTGAATTATAGCCAGGCTTTCCAAATTAATTCTATGTATGCATCTGGTGATGATCTAGAACTTAGTTAAAGATGACCGACCTTGACCCAGTTTTTCAAGGTTGAATTATATTGTTATATTTTCATGTTGAGCAGTGTTAAATAAGTACTAGTGTTTTTGTTTTGTCTCATCTTACTGGGGAAGAGCTGGCAGGGGTATGTGGTGAGCTCATGGCTCTTGTTTCAGCTGATCAGCTACTTCCTTTTAACCCAGCATAATCTTTTGAACAGGTGATAACTGACATAATTTATACATATGTACTATAATTTTTCAGTATTAAAAAGGTTTCATTATGCTTAGAAGAGAATATATTTTGGCAAATATTACATGGACATATGCGGTCGATACTTCGTGTCTAGACACATTGTTGTCCCCATACTTGGCTATTGTATGCATTGTCTCGTGATTCTTACACAAAGTATGAACCAGAGGCCAGCTATCACCAGTTCAAAATATTCTCCTGGGTTAAAAGATAGGACAAAGTGAAATTGTACAAACCGGTCCAGTAGCTGATGGGCTAAAGTCACAGGTCACTGCACAGACAGGCTCTTCGTTCTCTCAATAATGTGCAAAAGGCAGATTCATCTTATCTGGGAAGTCAGTATCCCCTCAAGCTTAGAGTATGCTATCATACTAGAAGCCTAACCCCCCACCTACAAAGATGAGTATCCAGGTTTTCACACCCATCATGAAACGAAGTCGTATAATTCAGTAGCGATTTCTGTCTGTCTGTTAACTTTTTGTGTTCGTGTGATATCTCCAGTTCCTTGCCATAGATTGGAACTAAGCTTTGGGTATACCTTACCAATATGTTACCCACAGAGCAAACAGGAACCCTGTTGATTTTTAGGTCAAAATGTCAAAGGTCAAGTTCACTGCGGTCGATAAACCATTGAAAATGTTTATGCTTATGCTATAAGTACAGTTCTTTCTGTCCACCTTCTTTTTTTAATACATTTTCCCTCGAAGGATTATAGCCACGCTTTCCAAATTCATGTTTCATATGCAAGTGGTGATGGGTCAGAAGTCTATCGAAGATGATCTTGACCTTGACCAATACATCTAGATCAAATTCTAAAAATATTGGTGATAACGTTTGAACGATTACGTCTAAAGACTCTCCAAATCCATACTACATATGCACCTGGCCATTGATTGGAAACATTTCTAATTTGATTGATCTTGACCTACCTATTTGTTCAAGGTCAAATTCTAGTTATTGCAATAGCTCGAGGGACCATGGCTAGGCTCTTCAAATTCACAGTACAGTACATGTGCAACTGGTGATTGCAACTAAAAGTCTGTTCAAGTTGACCGACCTTGACTTATTTTATCAAGGTCAAATTTTAATTGATTAAATATGATTCAAAGGGTTACATTTAGGCTTTCCAAATGTCACTGGTGATGGACCAGGAACATACAAGTTGACCGACCTTGACCTTTTTTATCAAGGTCAAATTCTAGTTAATGTGATATGTTTTAAGATAGCTAGGATTTCCAAATTCATAATATTTGTGGGCTAAAAGCATGTACAAGTTGACCAACTTTCAACTAATTTTTCATGGTCAAATTCTGATTACAAAATCGTAGGATTATTCTGTTAGATACAATGACATCACTGGGGGGTTTTCCTCCCTCCGAAAAGCCTAATTTTAACACAGAAATAAATGGAAAAGACCTAAAAGAACAGTTCATCTCTTATTCTAAGATGTTTCTCAAGTATGAGCTAAGATTTATAGGAGAAACCTGGTATGCTCCATTGAGGCCTAGGTTAAAAATTCCCCAGTTGCGCGGGTGGCGATTACATCACTGTGATTGACAGAACAGCTGATCTTTTGTTTAGAGCCACTGTTACTTACTATATACCTCATACTGTACGTAACTCGTGATGGATCAGCTTATTGAAGACGACTGACCCTGACTTATTTTTCTAGGTAAAATTAGATTTTTGCAATATTGTATGAGGAACATTTTAAAAAAAAAAAAATTTGTTAAATTTTTGGTTTCAGAAGTCAGAGGTGTGTGTGGGCATATATATTGAAACCCATCAGCACGATAAGGCTATTGTTTCACTGATATAATTCACATCATTTTGATATGGAGAAAACTGATTATAAAAACTTAATCTGTGTGAATACAATCTACAATCTAAAAGATTGTTTTCTAGCTTCAATTCCATGCTTTCGTTAGCTGCTTCTTATTATCATGCTTGTTTTTTTTCAGTATCTCATCAGAACCACAAGAATGCCGACTGTTTTGTCTGTGTCATCCTTACACACGGAGAAGAGGGTTTTTCTGCAGTCTCTGGTAGATCTGATGTGAGGGAGCGTAATGATATAATATTTGGCGTGGACACCACGATCTACACCAAGGACATTCTGGCCTGTTTTACCGAGAAGAAATGTCCATCATTAGCAGGAAAACCTAAACTATTTTTCATACAGGTAATTATAATATCATTTTATTCTCTTCATCACAGTCACAATTTACCATGTGTTTCACGATCCCTATTGCATGTATGTGGTTAGGGCCATCAGTGGTGGACTGATGTTTTTCTTTATACATTGTTCACTTTTCAAGAGATACAGTTCATAAACTTTCATCAACATTGTTGCTTTCATGAAATACTGTATTACTGCTTTTCAACCTCTATTAACATTGTTGCTCTTCGAGAGATTCTTTGTATTAACCTCTATCAGCATTGTTACTTTTCAAGAAATGCTTTGTATTAACTTCTTTATCAACATTGTTACTCTTCAAGAGATACTTTGCATTTAATAACCTCTGTAAACATTTACTTTTCGAGAGATACTTTGTATTAACCTCTGCCAACAGTGCTACTTTTTGAGAGATACTTTGTATTAACCTCTGTCAATATTGTTACTTTTCGAGAGATACTTTGTATTAACCTCTATCAACATCGTTACTTTTCGAGAGATACTTTGTATTAACCTCGGTCAACATTGTTACTTTTCGAGAGATACTTTGTATTAACCTCTATCAACATAGTTACTTTTTGAGAGATACTTTGTATTAACCTCTATCATCATTGTTATTTTTTGAGAGATACTTTGTATTAACCTCTATCAACATAGTTACTTTTCGAGAGATACTTTGTATTAACCTCTGTCAACAGTGCTACTTTTTGAGAGATACTTTGTATTAACCTCTGTCAATATTGTTACTTTTCGAGAGATACTTTGTATTAACCTCTATCAACATCGTTACTTTTCGAGAGATACTTTCTATTAACCTTGGTCAACATTGTTACTTTTCGAGAGATACTTTGTATTAACCTCTATCAACATAGTTACTTTTTGAGAGATACTTTGTATTAATCTCTATCAACATTGTTATTTTTTGAGAGATACTTTGTATTAACCTCTATCAACATAGTTACTTTTCGAGAGATACTTTGTATTAACCTCTATCAACATGTTACTTTTGGAGAGATACTTTGTATTAATCTCTATCAACATTGTTATTTTTTGAGAGATACTTTGTATTAATCTCTATCAACACTGTTATTTTTTGAGAGATACTTTGTATTAACCTCTATCAACATTGTTACTTCTCAAAAGATACTTTGTATTAACCTCTATCAACATTGTTACTTTTCGAGAGATACTTTGTATTAACCTCGGTCAATATCATTACTTTTCGAGAGATACTTTGTATTAACCTCTATCAACATTGTTACTTTTCGAGAGATACTTTGTATTAACCTCTATCAGCATTGTTACTTTTCGAGAGATACTTTGTATTAACCTCTATCAGCATTGTTACTTTTCGAGAGATACTTTGTATTAACCTCTATCAGCCTTGTTACTTTTCGAGAGATACTTTTTATTAACCTCTATCAACATTGTTACTTTTCAAAAGATACTTTGTATTAACCTCGGTCAACATTGTTTCTTTTCAAGAGATAATTTGTATTAACCTCGGTCAACATTGTTTCTTTTCAAGAGATACTTTGTATTAACCTCTATCAACATTGTTACTTTTCGAAAGATACTTTGTATTAACCTCGGTCAACATTGTTTCTTTTCAAGAGATACTTTGTATTAACCTCTATCAACATTGTTACTTTTCAAGAGATACTTTGTATTAACCTCTATCAACATTGTTACTTTTCAAGAGATACTTTGTATTAACCTCTATCAACATTGTTACTCTTCAAGAGATACTTTGTATTAACCTCTATCAACATTGTTACTTTTCAAGAGATACTTTGTATTAACCTCTATCAACATTGTTACTTTTCAAGAGATGCTTTGTATTAACCTCTATCAACATTGTTACTCTTCAAGAGATACTTTGTATTAACCTCTATCAACATTGTTTCGTTTCAAGAGATACTTTGTATTAACCTCTATCAACATTGTTACTCTTCAAGAGATACTTTGTATTAACCTCTATCAACATTGTTACTCTTCAAGAGATACTTTGTATTAACCTCTTTCAACATTGTTACTCTTCAAGAGATACTTTGTGTTAACCGCTGTTAACATTGTTACTCTTCAAGAGATACTTTGTATTAACCTTTATCAACATTGTTACTCTTCAAGAGATACTTTGTATTAACCTTTATCAACAGTGTTACTCTTCAAGAGATACTTTGTATTAATCTCTGTCAACATATACTTTTTGAGAGATACTTTGTATTAACCTCTATCAACATTGTTACTCTTCAAGAGATACTTTGTATTAACCTCTATCAACATTGTTACTCTTCAAGAGATACTTTGTATTAACCTCTTTCAACATTGTTACTCTTCAAGAGATACTTTGTGTTAACCGCTGTTAACATTGTTACTCTTCAAGAGATACTTTGTATTAACCTTTATCAACATTGTTACTCTTCAAGAGATACTTTGTATTAACCTTTATCAACAGTGTTACTCTTCAAGAGATACTTTGTATTAATCTCTGTCAACATATACTTTTTGAGAGATACTTTGTATTAACCTCTATCAACATTGTTACTCTTCAAGAGATACTTTGTATTAACCTCTATCAACATTGTTACTCTTCAAGAGATACTTTGTATTAACCTCTGTCAACATTGGTACTTTTCAAGAGATACTTTGTATTAATCTCTGTGAACACTGTTACTTTTCAAGAGATACTTTGTATTAACCTCTGTCAACATTGTTACTTTTCAAGAGATACTTTGTATTAACCTCTGTCAACATTTACTTTTCGAGAGATACTTTGTATTAACCTCTATCAACATTGTTACTCTTCGAGAGATACTTTGTATTAATCTCTATCAACATTGTTACTCTTCAAGAGAAGCTTTGTATTAACCTCTGTCAACATTGGTACTTGTCAAGAGATACTTTGTATTAACCTCTGTCAACATTGGTACTTTTCAAGAGATACTTTGTATTAACATTTATCAACATGGTTCCCATGGGATACTTTGTATTAACCCATAAGGGATACTTTGTATCAACATTGTTCCCTTAGGTGAATCTCTGTATTATCCTTTATGGATATTGTTGCTTTTCAAGAGATATATTTTCTGAACTTTGATCAACATTACCATGCTTGTTGCTTTAAGACATACTATGTATTTATCTTTAAATAACAAGGCATACTTATGTTGAAAATATAAGACTGTCATAATTACATCTCAGGTAATGGTACAGCGTTACTTCAATTTTCCAGGCCTGTCGGGGTAAAATGCTAGATTCTGGGGTGAGCCTACCAGACCCAGGAGATGATGTTACCGATGCCTCAGCATACAGAGATACCATTCAAGCTGTTCCAATATATGAGGACTTCCTGCTTATGTATGCCACACCTCCAGGTTTGTGAATAATGATATGAGTTGACCTAATGGATTCTTTTCATATCAATCCTTGCGCAATGCTGTCTTGTTCCGATGTCAGCGACAGGTGCACAGTACATGGTCTACCGCGTGAGCTTCGGTTTGTTCTCATGGTCTCTCTTCTATGTTCATAACATGGAGCAGGTTTTTCAACTATTGTTAACTGGTGTAAATATGATATTATGATCAAATATTCCTACTGTTCCAAGAAATGACCAATAGGCTTACTCTTATGAAAATTTTGGCAACTTCAGTTCAAAAATATACCAGTTATCATCAGTCAAAAAATATATTCTGGGTTAAAGACATAGGGAAGCGCCTGGATTGATGAACCAGAGGTCATGCGACCAGCCATTGTCCAGGATTAACTTGAACTATGGTGCAAATTGCCCATTAGAAATTAAACATAGGTAAATGGATGTGACTACCATTGTGATCAGCTCATCTATTGTTAGATAGATAAATGATGCCCTAGTAAGGTCAGGTGTGGTATGGCAGGTGCACCCATAACTTACAGCTGTGGAACTCATGTTACAGATCTGGCTGCTGCACCACGGCGATAAGTCCCGCGACATGTTTTCTTGCATACATTCAAAATCTCATGTCATGGATATTATCCATCCAACAAGTCCTTTATTTCTCATCTATTATGGAAAAATAACGGAATGCGATGAAAACGAACCAGCCCGCCAGATACTCTGGCTACAGGCCTGGATAGCCCACCAGGAAGGGAGCTTCATGTAAGGATGGGTCTAGCGAGGTGTAGATATGGTATCAATCGGAGGCATGAAATGAACTCAGTTGTAATAGATGACTGACAGTCATGACAGTTGTCAACAGATATTTGATTGACCAATTTGACAAAGAATAAGCACATCACAATCAGTGCTGCAAATGGCTGAACTTTTTTTGTGTATCCGCTAAATGATTGTTCCTACAAATTAGGCTCTCATCCGCAAATTGTCCGGTAATGAGTGAGTTAGTCAGTCAGTCAGTCCATCCGAATCCTTTCTTCGGCAAAATAAGGAGAACCGTTGACATTAGAACCTTGATCTTTGGCATGGAGGTGCATTTAGGGGACTGTTACCAGCAAGTTCTGAGCTGACCTACTTTTGATGAAAATCACTGGTGATTCTGACTTGGGCTGTGCCCATCTTAATATAGGCAGGATTTCAACTTGGTGCGGGGGGAGGGGGTGTCCAAGAGTTCAGTACACGTCAGAGTCCTAATGCCTACCCTACTTCGTAGCACCAATTCGTAACATTCAATTGGAGTACATATATACTAGTGTTCAACTGACAATGCCAACAGATGAGTGGTACAATTCAAGAAATAAGTCTCCTAATTAATTTATTTCCATATATTAAACTGACTGTCCATAAAGTCAGACCTCCCTTTGTTTATGTGCCCCTGTTATGAGCTAATTTCCTCAGTTTAAAATTGAAATAAATTATTTTTCAATTTCAGGATATTTTGCATTTCGACGACAGACTACTGGGTCCTGGTTTATCCAAGCACTGTGTAACGTTCTCCAGTCTCGTAAGAACAGGAACTTGATGAAGGCGTTAACACGTGTTAATAGACTTGTCGCAAGGAATTATGAATCCAGTACAGGTCCATATCAACCATATTTCAACAAGAAAAAACAGATGCCTTGTATCTATTCTAAACTGACGAGAGATGTGATTTTTACACCCAAAGGAGTCAAAATGTGAACTTTCCATGAATAATATGTTTCTTGTCATTTTTATAAGAGCGGAAAAACAAACTAGGATAGATTTACTGCATTTTGTGAATTTTCCTCATACTGTTTGCTTCATCATCAGCTTTTCAATAGGTCTAAAAATAATATTTTCCAAGTGCCGTTATTCTTCTGATAAAATGGAGTGGGCAGACAGCCTTTTGTTTTATATTTTATTATGCTATCCCGACTTTAGTATAGTAAAACGCCGATAATTCAATCACAGGAAGTGAACTTTTCCACTATAAAATGAAGGGTGATTAAATGTATTAGAACAGGAATTTTACAAAATGCTTCAAAATCATGCACCTAATCCATTATTTCTTTATTATTTCTATAATTTTAGAGAGTGACCACATTGGAACAGCGAATTTTGTCCCCAAATGTGGGAGTGATTGAATTTTGATAGGGAGATTGAATTATTAGAGGGATTATCGTATTATGTTTTTGCCTTGTCCTCCCGTCTTTCCTTCCATAACTTGAATTATGCTTCACCGATTCTCTTGAAAGATGTGTGATATTGTGGTCAACAGGTCGAAGGGCAAGGTCACAGTACACCAAAAGTCTTTTCTTGGGGTAAGCTAGCTATGCTCTATTAATCTTAACAGTTCACAGAAATGTTGACAAGCGACTGCAAATAGGTCAAATTATTTTGGGGTCAACTGTCAATTTCACGATGCCCGAAAAAAAAATTGTGATAGTAATATTTCTAGTAGATGTAACTAGTACATACAGTCCAAGGGGGACAACTCTTGTCACCAGTTATAAATGGATCATGTCCTACATATTCATGTTGCAGTATCACTTTATGTATGGAAATACATATCTTTATGTTGCGCAAAATGCATCAATCTCCCTACTGTGCATATGATGGAGTGTGTGCACTGCATGTCATATGTGTTCCTGTGGACACATTCAGATCTATGATAATCCCTCTAAAATTCAATTCACCTATCAAAATTCATTCACCCCCAATTTGGGGGACAACATTCGGCTAAATTTGATCACCCTCTAAAATCTTTGAAATGATGAAGAAATATTAAACATTTATAAACAATGTTACTATTTATAACCAAACCAAACAAACCTGCTTTGATCTATGCCATAATCTCCGCCAGGAGAATACAATACAAACATTAAAACGGAAGTTTTAAAACAAAAGTTATCTCCCCTGGGGAGTTATCCCCCAGAGGAGTAGTCTCCCCTTAGGGGAGCTCTCTCAGCTCAGCCAGGATATATAAGCCAGCTCCCAGTATACTCTTCCTCTTTTCTCTTGTTATAAACCGAGACCTGTGGTGTGCAAGGCCGCGGAGTGAGGGGAAGGATGGGAGGGCCATAACATCAAAGCAGGTTTGGTTTGGTTATAAATAGTAACATTGTTTATAAATGTTTAATATTTATGGCCCAAACCTACACCTGTTTTGATCTATGCCTCACTACCAACATATGGAGGAGGGAACCTCGGCCTTGATGTATTTGCAATGGCAGGCTAAATATCCGCTGAAATAATCACAAACAAGACAATCACAATCAACAAGAAAACCCTGGTCAGAACTCCGAAGGTAGTCAAGGATATAAGAAGTGGCTACTTAGCTTGTTGCATGTCTTCATGCATGTAGCTGTGGTCTTGGATGTGGAGCACAGTGCTACCCTCCGTATAGGCAGTACGGCCGGGATGAGCACTTGGAAGGCAGCATGTATGAGTTGGGATCTTTGGTCGCCAATGTAACATACAAGGTGTCATAATCTGTGATGTGGATGTGGTACGCAGTATTACCGCCAACGGAACTGAGGCATCTGGACACCAGAGTTCGGAGGTACGGCAAGTATGAGATGGGATAGTGTTCGCCATCATGCCATACAAGTCATCCACCTATTCGCAGCGCTAGTCCACATTCCGCTTTAGGTCCAACTCTGTGTACTTTAATCCCCGATGTAGACGCTGGACTGTTGAGAGTTGACAGCGGAATCTTTGAGTCTCCTCTTTGTCTTTGTCAACTTTCATTCAGATCTTTGTGCATTGAACTTGTGAGTTGACTGCAAGGGGACTCAGCTGAGATGATATAGAAGGCCATAGCTATAACCTGAAATGACACAAACAGATCTGCAGTAAAGACAAAGATTAAAATCATAATTGTGTCAAACCTTAAAATATAACTTGAGAGATGGCCCAACTGATCTATTTCTTCTCTTAGGTGACCTAAAAAGAGCACAGATATGACAATAATTCTCAACCAAAAAGAACCCTGGATGGTGAAGCAGTGGTTACTTATGGAGAATAGAATTTACTTATCATTTTAAATGAATTCATCCATGTATCTGTGATTGTGGTAGGGGTGCGCAGACTTACCACCATAGTAACCAAGGAACCTGAGTGTCAGAGTTCGGAGGTTAAGCAAGAATGAGATGGGAAGAAACCTACATCGTCAATCAAGGCGACTAACTGATACCCCTGTCAGTCCACATTCCGCCTTATATCCAACTCTGTGTACTTTAATCCTTGATGCAGATTGGACTGTTGAGAGTTGACAGCGGAATCTCTGAGTCTACTCTGTATCTTTGTCAACTGTCTGTACTTTACTGTTGCTGACACTGGTGACCCATAAACATTATTAATACTCACAAAAGTGTCAGTTCTTGTACGTTGAAACTGTGAGTTGACCGCCAGGAGACTCAGCTGAGATGATCTAGAAGAACATAGCTTAACCTGAAATGACACAAGCAAATCTGCAGTAAAGCAAAGATTAAAACTCACCATTGTGTCAGGCTTGATTGATGACTTGAGAGTCGGTGACTGGCAAGCTGAGCTATTACCTCTTCTCTGGTGATCTTGTAGTATGTGGACATATGGTATGACAGAGAGATGAGAAGAGATAATACAGCAAGCCGGTGACTTGCTGCGAAGATGACAATTTTGCCCCCCCCCCTCCCCCCTTTTTGAAAGTTACCTGACCACGTGCTGGGCAGCCACCAGTGGCCCAAGCATGGTCACACTATCTGATTGGACTGACATATCTCTCAGATAGAAATTGGTAAACGTGGAATTTGCCGTCCAGGCACAAGACTGAACAATGTCATGGAGGGACAAGTTCTTCCATAAGGGCCATGACGAAGCGATGGCGCGAATTTCATGAGAAGAAGCAGTCGATAGAAGCGGGGGAGCGTCAATGGCCAATTGATAAGACCACTTAATGGTTTTCTTTAACCACGAAGCGATGGTAAACTTAGTAATGTCACGTACCGCCGAAGGACGAAGGGACAAGAATAACAGACGACGCGAGCCCCGACCGAGATCGGTACGAGTGAGATAGTAGCGTATGGCTCGAACAGGGCATAACCGAAGGTCGTCTTCTAGGCCATGAACGAAGTCTGATAACGCAGGGATGGAGTACAAACGTCGAGCACACGGACCTAAGCGAACAGACTCATTTGGCGATGAACTCAGGAATAGGTTGAAACGATACACGAGACCAATCCGTCGTCTAGGTCATAGATGATTTCTCAAGAGCATGAGGTTGACACTCTAGATGCCAAAGGAAAAGCCGCCAGAAAAGCAGACTTGTAGGCAACAGCTTAAATAGAGGCGGACTGTAAGGGTTCAAGGGGCGGTCGAATCGGAGCACACAGAACCACACCAAAATCCCATTTCGGTAACAGCTGGCGAGTACGGCGAGACTGTAGCGCAAAAGCCTGAAAGAGCGCAGAGAGATTGTCGTTTAGACCAATGTCGATGCCGGCAGAAAGACGTAAAACCCTAGCCAAAGCAGATCGATACACCTCAATGGTGCTGATTTGAAACTAATCAACACGATGGAGGTGAAGGAGGAAAACAGCTACTAAGGAAAACCGAGGCAGAGTCGGGATCGGCATCACGTTCTCGGCATCAGGAGACGAAATAGGCCCATTTCGCTTGATAGCAGTGAAGTAGAAGACCGATTGGATGAAAAACATCGTCTTTGTTTTTTTTAAATTGATGTGAAGTCTGGCATCGAACCTAGACTATCAGCCCGAAAATGAACACCCCACCTGACGATGTGGTGGGACTGCCACCAAAACAGAGGTGGAAGTAGAGACGTCAATACCAGCACTAATCGATTGAGGGAAAACATCTGTAATAAGACCGAAGGCACTGCAGTGACCGAAGTAGAATGCGGCCATAATGATTAAGGTCCTGCGTAGAAATGATCCAACTGGTCCAACGGTCTATACGGGACGAAGCGCTTGAAGGAGAGAGACGAAAAACTGTCCCCAAAGTAACGACGAACCCACAGTAATACCCCCATGATACGACCACGTGAAGTGCAACAAAAACTGGCCTATATCTGACCATTATCTTGACGGTATCAGCTACAAAGTGTCACACTCTGTAACCATATGGCTTACTTCAATTTGAAAGAAGAATGAGACTCACTATTTCTCTGTGCTTGAACAACCGACTTGAAAAATAAACCTCCCGTGACCGAACCACTAGGGGCACCACCGCAAGTAAACCTCGATGTGAACGCTCCAAGATGGAGAACACAAAGCCAAGCTATAAAAGTGATACAAGGGCGATGTTGACTCCGAACGGAAGACTTGTCACATGAAATCGACGACCGACGATGGTGAATCGTAGGAGAAACGCCGAAAAATGAGGCTGAATCGGTATAAAAAGATACGCATCTCGCTAAGCGATGGGGGTCAACCCAGCGATAAAGAAGACGCAACGCCGAATCGTCTTATTAGAAAAAACACCGACATCGAGAGACGTGCAAGCGAACAAACGCCAAAGTCTCTATACAATGACGAAAAAGATCCAGAAATGGCGACCGGAACCGTCGAACTTGACGACGCTGATAAGGAGGTATAAAAGAACGACGTTATGCGAAACGCGAATGGCGTTGCTTGAGAAACGGCGTAGTGATTTTCCCAAAATCTTACCTATCAGTTCAATTTATTGTACATATACGCTCACGAAAGAGCCGGGTAAAACCTCTGAAGATAAATCTGAAAACTGTAGTCGAAACTGGAAAAATTCACAGTGGAGTCCGAAACAAAACAGCCATAGTATGCGAGACTTGTAATGAGATTTGAAACGCATCTAGGTGGTGAACACATTCATTGTTCCCAGCGTTAATCGAGAACGTTACTCCATGGTAGTAACATCCCCGACAATCAACACAAAGAAACTTCCACGTGAAGTAGGAGGATCTTCAATAAAATTTAAAATTCCCCGAAGAGAGCCAATACATTTTGATGTCTCTCGCCGGTAGATGAACTATAAGGTCACAAATCTCACAAATTAACTTGACCAACCAAAACAATGTTCAATCTAGACTCGCCCCCTTATTAGAGGTCCAAACTGCACATAAAAACTCAAATGGAATAGAATAAATTATCATCCGGTTTTTTAAATAGACAAGTTCAGCTTAGTCTCCGTGGCGCAGTCGGTCAGCGCGCCCGGCTGTCTTTACCTAAAAACAGATAAAGATGAAATAAATGCAGTAGACCAAAAGATGATTTGGACGAGGCTATCGAGGAGAAAAACACTGCCAAGACAGTCTGTGGTTCTTCTTACAAGGCTGTAACCGGTAAACATACACGGAACTTACAAAGAACAAGAAGACCGCCCGATGGAACAGACTTATGCTGTCCCAGGCCGATGATTGAGAAACTTCAGGCTTGATCCAGCCCGACCACTGACAAGGTAATGATCAATAAATACCCCACGTGCTGTCGAACGAGAGCAATTCTAAGATTTCTCGGAGAAATAAACCTCAAGCTAATAATAATAAATTCTCAGCACAAAGAAATAAAATTACAGCTCAACCCAATTTGAATTGTACAACTAATTCAATATAGTGATGGGAAAATTTGGTTGTGAAAATGAATACATCACAATGCAATATTTACTAACAGAAAAATGTGTTTCAAAGAATAGCACAATTTCTTAATAAACATCTCGTGATCTCTTTTGTTGTTCAACACACCCTTGATTACACAAAGAGAGTAATAAGATAGCTCATTAATATTTAACAAAGAGCCCTAGTGTATAGCTTTTGGCTTGTAATGACGAAGACAAACGCAACAGCAACAACACGCAAACTCAAAGACAGAGAAAAAACTCTGCAAGTTTCCTCTTGATCACAATGATATCAAATAAACAGAAATTATAACACTTGATAAAACAAGACTAAATTCTGGTAGGAGCAAACGACTGCATGCACAGAAAAAAAACTCCCACAACTGGAAAAAGTCGGAAACACAACAACAACAACACAAGAAAAAATGACGGACTGCAAACATTTTCTCTGCAGAACCTGTAATTCTCAGAAGTCAAAATACGTTGAAGCACTTTTATTCCGTGAAGACAGAACTTTTAATCTTCAGTCCGACACTGTAAGCATTCGGCCAAGCAGCTGTAAAAACGCAAGCGCGACGACCCGAAACACGGGACGTGTCAATATACCAAAAATGGAGGTTGTAAATCCGTAATGCGAACATTCAAAGCCGAGGAGAAACACCCTTCCATAGGATGAGAGGCTGTTTTCTTTTTAGATAAACCAACAGATTTAAATCGTAAAGGAGATAAACGACGATGTAAATTCCTATTGTGAGAATCTGCCGGCGAAAGGCCAATAGACAATGGAGTCGGAACACTAACATGCGGTGAGGTCGAAATCACTTGTCCGTCGGGGACAATAGAACGTCGCGGCAGCTGTGACCTGGCCTTTCTTTGCTTGAACAAAGGAACCGGTTTCCCAAGGCCTCTCGACAAAGCAATACCCGTGGAGGCTAAGCTATCCAGTACACTCTGGTTATCATGCCGTACAACCGTACCGCTAGGTGGTAAATCTCCCCCCAGAAGAAGGAGTTGGACTTTTGATTTATGGGACAAACCTAAACGGGACCACTCAGATCTAGATTAATTTTGATGTCCTCAACTAATGGCAATTTCCAAAATACGTCTTATCAACTTCCGATAGATCGGGGTTCTCTGAAGCCTGTAGTAAATAGGACCTACAGGCCTGTGCATAATTTTTCCAAGTAACTTTTATCCCAAGACACACATTCAGCACCCGTGTTATTTCGATAGCAAAATTTCTTTACAAGCGAAACAGCGTGTGTGGGCGTCAAAGCGTGTCGAAAATCGCCCACACGCACGGGAAGAATTTGGGGAAATTGGAACAGAATACTCAGAAGACATTATTCAAGAAAGAAAATGTTTCTATAAACAACACTTTGAACAACAACAACTAGTCTTTGTAACAACAACAACTAGGACTGTATTGCAAACTCCCTGGTGTGCACCACTGGAGGTACAAACGAGAAAAGAGGAAGAGTATACTGGGAGCTGGCTTATATATCCTGGCTGAGCTGAGAGAGCTCCCCTAAGGGGAGACTACTCCTCTGGGGGATAACTCCCCAGGGGAGATAACTTTTGTTTTAAAACTTCCGTTTTAATGTTTGTATTGTATTCTCCTGGCGGAGATTATGGCATAGATCAAAGCAGGTGTAGGTTTGGGCCATAAATAATGGATTATATGCATAATTTTGAACAATTTTGTCAGCTTGCTGTTCTAATAAATTTGATCACCCCTGATTTTATAGATGAAAATCCAACTTCCTGCGATTGAATTATTACTATTAGAGACCGAGATTACATCTGTGATGTAGGTGGATTCAAAGACTTGCCCACTGGTGTGGCTTACAGCGCTTTTGCAGGATGAAATGATAATTTTAGATGGTTTTTTTTCGTTTACCTGTTGAACTGTTAAAAATATTTTAGGTATGTTAATCCCTCTAATAATTCAATCACAGGAAGTGAAATTTCCCTAATGAAATATGGCAATGATCCAATTTATTAAAAGAGGAAGTTGATGCATATAATAAATAATTTCTTCGACATTTCAGTGATTTTAGACGGTGATCAAATTTATTTAAATTTAACAGCTGATTGGCTTTTATCCCTGAAGTTAGGGGTGATAGAATTTTGATAGGCGGATTGAACTATTTCCAGTTAAAGATAGATAGATCCACACATCTGAGGGACAAGTATTTTTCAAGCGTAAAGTTAATGAGTTGTAGAAAAAGTAATATTCATAGGGTGTTTCTTGAAATTAGGAACTGAGTTCCCTGGTAGGGATGGCATATGCCGGTTATTCAAATGGGATACACCATGCCCAGTTTGGTGTTCTGATCTGGATGGATTAGAGTTCCAGTTGGAATGGCATAGGCCATTCCCCTCAGGCCGCTGCATGGTATGCATAAGCCATCTTTTGTCTGCTGAGTTCCAAACTGTATGGCATGGAGTTCCTAGGTGTTCCAACATGGTGCACCATGCCACTCTGTTTGGAATGCCTTATGCCAGTTCCTAGTATACCCTAATTTGAAGAAGCTTCCTAAGATCGATGCAGTGGACTTTTTCTCATTACTGAAAATGGCAACAAAAGAGTCGGGCAGCCGGTCATGATTCCAGAAGTTAAGAAACATTTAATTATTGTGGTTTGGTCTTTTCAATACATTCTTTTAGTTGAAGGCAGTGGGAGTTACAGTGCTGAAGTGAATTAGTAAAGTGCTGAAGTGAATTAATGTTTAATTATTGTGGTTTGGTCTTTTTAATTATTGTGGTTTGGTCTTTTCAATACATTCTTTTAGTTGAAGGCAGTGGGAGTTACAGTGCTGAAGTGAATTAATACAGTGCTATAGATTGTAAATTCATGATCAATATCAAATTTCGTTATCAAACCACCGTTTGGAAAGTTACACATGTAATATCAATTACAATGGGCACCAGCATAATATCACATGGAAAACATTTATCTACAATACATTCACATTAATTTATAATATATGCATGCTCTAGCTGTTCTCCCTTATGTTAAACTATTACATATTATTGTTGATACTGTTATATGCTTCGATTTTAAATTTTAGTGGATTTATCAAGGATTTACTATAAACTATATACATAGTTAAAATTGTTGAAATTTCAGGATTATATCAATTATCATGATATTGTTACATCTAATGATAAAATATTTATCTGTACTACTTTGATTGAATGTTTAAGGGCATGGTCTGGCAGTGGGAAAACATTTAATTCTCGGATTCATCAAATGAATGTTACTGCATTTTAGCATGTTCAGGGGACTTTAGGTAATATGAAAACAATATTTTGGCCAGCTAACCAGCCTCATTTAGTGTTTTACGAGTAAAATATTATGAAAATTGTATATTTTAATTACGCATAGCAAAACTGTGTGTTCCAGTATATGACACAAGAATAAACAGCTATATAACTGCACATTCTGGTTGTATGTAGCCGAATAGTTCCATCATTCTTAGGTTTAACTCCCTCTGCACCAGTACTGTTGATAGTTCCAAACTGATATCAACACTGTCATGAACAAGAATGGATGCATTAAAGGTATGTCAGAGATGATACTTCAAGCTTTTCAACAAGATGTATGGTGAAAAATATTTGTCTACATTTAGACTACATTTTTATATGCCAATGACAGGCAATTGTTGAGCTTTTTTCTATTAGTAACATTGTACCGATACAGTACAGAGAGGGTTAATATATATAAACTGATCACATCACAAGAAAAATAATACGAGATATATATCAAACTACACACAACTTTATTGATTTCATGCCATCTCTTTTTATGTTTTCACGTTTTACGAATGGTTGTCAAGAAGGGTTATCTCCCTTGTGCAGGGTAATTTCAATGAGACCTGTAACCATTTACAACAGCTGTCCTCTTCATCTGTTCACGACAATTTCCCAATTTCAGTCTGGGAGCAGGCATCCAATTATGCCCCCTATATTAGAATATTGCCAGTGCAAACAGGCCCAGGCAAATCTGTTTGGATTTGATTTGACTGGATTAGCAGAGATGGAATTTTGAGACCGATTAATACACATTAAATGCTTCATCAAGTTTTACACAACTTCTGAGAGTGGGGGATGAAAGAGTTTCCAGATTATCAATATTTTTGAGCAGAGCCTAGTTTCTCGTGATGGATTTAACAGCTCCTACAAATTTTGGTTTTATGGTAACGAGGGATCACAAAGATTTTGTATTAACACGTGTCAATAGATTTGTCGCAAGAAATTATGAATCCAGTAGTAGTCCATATTTGAACAAGAAAAAGCAGATGCCTTGTATTCTAAACTGACTAGAGATGTGATTTTTACACCCAAAGGAGTCCGAATGTGAAGTTTACATGAATAATATGTTTCTTGTCTTTTTATAAGAGCGGAAAAACAAACTAGGGTAGATTTACTGCATTTTGTGAATTTTCCTTATATTGTTTGCTTCATCATTAGCTATTCAATAGGTCATAAAAAATAATTAAATATTTCTCAAGTACGGTTATACTTCTGATAAAATGGAGTGGGTAGACAGTCTTTTGTTTTATATTTTATTATGCCATTCCAACTTTAGTACGGTGAACCTTCAATAATTCAATCACAGGAAGTGAACTTTTCCACTACAAAATGAAGGGGTGATTAAATTTATTAGAACGGGAATTTTACAAAATGGTTCAAAATCATGAATCTAATCCATTATTTCTTTATTATTTCAATAATTTTAGAGGGTGACCACATTGGAACAGCTGATTGAATTTTTCCCCCAAATGTGGGAGTGATTGAATTTTGATAGGGAGATTGAATTATTAGAGGGATTATCGTATTATGTTTTTGCCTTGTCCTCCCGTCTTTCCTTCCATAACTTGAATTATGCTTCACCGATTCTCTTGAAAGATGTGTGATATTGTGATCAACAGGTCGAAGGGCAAGGTCACAGTACCCCAAAAGTCTTTTCTTGGGGTAAGCTAGCTATGCTCTATTAATCTTAACAGTTCACAGAAATGTTGACAAGCGACTGCAAATAGGTCAAATTATTTTGGGGTCAACTGTCAATTTCACGATGCCCAAAAAATTTATTGTTTTGTGATAGTAATATTTCTAGTAGATGTAACTAGTACATACAGTCCAAGGGGGACAACTCTTGTCACCAGTTATAAATGGATCATGTCCTACATATTCATGTTGCAGTATCACTTTATGTATGGAAATACATATCTTTATGTTGCGCAAAATGCATCAATCTCCCTACTGTGCATATGATGGAGTGTGTGCACTGCATGTCATATGTGTTCCTGTGGACACATTCAGATCTATGATAATCCCTTTAAAATTCAATTCACCTGTCAAAATTCATTCACCCCCAATTTGGGGGACAACATTCGGCTGTTCTACTAAATTTGATCACCCTCTAAAATCTTTGAAATATTGAAGAAATAATGGATTATATGCATAATTTTGAACAATTTTGTCAGCTTGCTGTTCTAATAAATTTGATCACCCCTGATTTTATAGATGAAAATCCAACTTCCTGCGATTGAATTATTAGAGACCGAGATTACATCTGTGATGTAGATGGATTCAAAGACTTGCCCACTAGTGTGGCTTACAGCGCTTTTGCAGGATGAAATGATAATTTTAGATGGGTTTTTTTCGTTTACCTGTTGAACTGTTAAAAAATATTTTAGGTACTTTAATCACTCTAATAATTCAATCACAGGAAGTGAAATTTCCCGTAATGAAATATGGCAATGATCCAATTTATTAAAAGAGGAAGTTGATGCATATAATAAATAATGTCTTCGACATTTCAGTGATTTTAGACGGTGATCAAATTTAATTAAATTTAACAGCTGATTGGCTTTTATCCCTGAAGTTAGGGGTGATAGAATTTTGATAGGCGGATTGAATTATTAAAGGGATAACTATTTCCAGTTAAAGATAGATAGATCCACACATCTGAGGGACAAGTATTTTTCAAGCGTAAAGTTAATGAGTTGTAGAAAAAGTAATATTCATAGGGTGTTAAGGGAGCTTCTTGAAATTAGGAACTGAGTTCCCTGGTAGGGATGGCATATGCCGGTTATTCAAATGGGATACACCATGCCCAGTTTGGTGTTCTGATCTGGATGGATTAGAGTTCCAGTTGCCATTCCCCTCAGGCCGTTGCATGGTATTGTAGTGAGAATAGGTTTTTACCCCTCAGCCTATTAGGCTGCGGGGTCTTGTCGTTGGCATGTACGTCCGGTCGTTCGTCCGGTTGTCCGGTCGTCAACAATTCTTGTGATCGATCTAGAAACCGAACCTTGCTTCTAGAGACTTCAAATTTGGTACACAGAATTGTTGGGTGGTCAACCACAAGCCTATTGAATCTGGACCCGATTGGTTGGAAACTTTGGCGGCCATCTTTAATTTATGCGAAACCATCACAGCTTTCTCGTTACCAAGCTTTCTTTAGAACAACTTACCCTAGGCACACCAAACTTGCCGTGCACATCCATATGCTCATGACCCAGAACCCTATTGAATCTGGACCCGATTGGGTGGAAACTTTGGCGGCCATCTTTAATTTATGCGAAACCATGAATCTTGTGTATCTCGGAAACCATTTTGCTGTTCAGTGTGAAACTTTGTAGAGATTATCGATACATCAAGAAACTTTGAAGGAATGACCAAACCAGTTTTCCTGATTAGGTGAAAGCCTTGGTGGCCATCTTTAATTTATGCAGAATCTTTAATGATGTATTTCTTTGATACCATTGAAGTATTCTATATGAAACTTCTTGTTACCAAGCTTTCTTTAGAACGACTTACCCTAGGCACACCAAACTTGCCGTGCACATTCATATGCTCATTACCCAAAATCCTATTGAATCTGGGCCCGATTGGGTGGAAACTTTGGCGGCCATCTTTAATTTATGCGAAACCATGAATCTTGTGTATCTCGGAAACCATTTTGCTGTTCAGTGTGAAACTTTGTAGAGATTATCGATACATCAAGAAACTTTGAAGGAATGACCAAACCAGTTTTCCTGATTAGGTAAAAGCCTTGGCGGCCATCTTTAATTTATGCAGAATCTTTAATGATGTATTTCTTTGATACCATTGAAGTGTTCTATACGAAACTTGGTATACAGCATCGATGTATCAAGAGACTTGACTTGCACTGAATAACCACATCAATTCTTCTGAGAGGCGGGAAGGATGGCCGGCCATTTTTAATTTATGCAAAATCATTAATGATCTCTATCTCTGATACCGTTTAAGTGCTCGATATAAAATTTGGTAAACATCATCGATGCAGCAAGAGACTTATGATGAATGACAGAACTGGTTTCTCTGATTGGGTGGAAATCTTGGTGGCCATTTATAATTTATGCAAAATCTTTAATGATATATATCTCGGATACCATTTAAGTGTTCTATATGAAACTTGGTATACAGCATCGATGTATCAAGACACTCGTAATGAAGATCAGTTCCTCTGAATGACCGGAAGGATAGGCGGCCATCTATAATTTATGCAAAATCATTAATGATCTCTCTCTGATACCATTCAAGTGCTCGATGTAAAATTTGATATACATCATCAGTGCATCAAGAAACTTACAATGAATGACAGAACTGGTTTCTCTGATACCGTTTAAGTGCTCGATATAAAATTTGGTAAACATCATTGATGCAGCAAGAGACTTGTGATGAATGACAGAACTGGTTTCTCTGATTGGCTGGAAATCTTGGTGGCCATCTTTAATTTATGCAAAATCTTTAATGATATATATCTCGGATACCATTTAAGTGTTCTATATGAAACTTGGTATACAGCATCGATGTATCAAGACACTCGTAATGAAGATCAGTTCCTCTTTAATTTATGCAAAATCATTAATGATCTCTCTCTGATACCGTTCAAGTGCTCGATGTAAAATTTGATATACATCATCAGTGCATCAAGAAACTTACGATGAATGACAGAACTGGTTTCTCTGATTGGGCGGACTTTCTACATCACTAAGGAACCACTGTTCAGCGACTAATGTTGTCATACTTGGAGACTTCAACAATGACTTTGCTGTCGACTCGGCTGAAACAACCAAGATAAACGACTTCTTCCAAGAGCATGGGCTCTTTCCCTTAATCCACACCCCAACCACAGATCTTAGGACAACCATTGACCAGATTTTCACCAATTTCAAACTCACAGATATACAATTTGGTGTCCATGAAACATATTATTCATATCACAAGGCTGTTTGGATTGCCATCCACCCACCCTCATCCTCTGCTTGATCACAGATGGAAAGAGACAGACAATCAACAGGTACACAGGGATTCATACAGTTATTGCTATCAAAGACTTTTATTATTGTTTAGATTATTATTAGGGTTCAAAGCCAAAATGGCTTGAAGCCTTTTGTTTTTGTTCAGAATATTCTGTTCTTCCGCCATATTTTTCGCATGCGCTATGTCAAAATATTTATTATAATCCTTCAATGCATCCAACATCCCACACTGAATTTATCATATTTTAATCTTTTACAAGCCACTGCTAAAGCATCTTCTGCATTCAACCAAATCTTTTAGGCTTTTACTTATGCATTTTTCATTCATTGTGTACCAATATACACTGACTAAAACTGTCTGGCTGAGGGGTTGTTGCACCTTTTAGGTGCTGCCTCATGTCTCACTTGTCATTATTAGACTTAAACGAACATTATGTCAGTGATGTAGGGGAGACAAGTGCTTTATTATTATCACAAGAGTTGTCTCCCCTTTCTCACCTGGTGGAGGGCGCTGATTGCCCTCTAGCCAATGAGAGTAACTCGCGGGCTTGCAAAAGAAGCCAGAGAAGAAACTGACCTGGACTGCAACAGACGTGACAGACGACTTCTCCCAGGGTTTTAACCGGCAGGTAAGCCTGTCCCCTATACTGACTGGCTGAAAATGTCTTGATTTTCAATCGCTTTATTTCAGCGAACTCTTTTACGGTCCAAACGGTAGAAGGCACATGCATAAATTTTATATCATTTTATTCGTAAAAAAGTAGAGCATTCCGGAAACCTAAAAGTATTTCAGTCAGTTCACGCAATAATTTGGTCGGTCGGTCCAGAAAAAATTTCAGCGAAGTCGACACGATTATTTCAGTTGCCCACTATCTCAAAAATAAAAATACTTTTGTCATCAAACTATATATCTTTGAAAAGAGAATCTCTTCAGCTACTCCGGAAAGTTTAGATTGTCAGAATCGAACTATTAAGCGAGCTATCAACAAATAACCGACCGAGTTTCCGTTTCTTCAGTCGAATTCAAAGTATTTCAGTCCCAAAATTTGCGTGTGAAAATCTTCATTTCCGAGTCCTGACAAACTAGTTGGCTTTCTTTTACGATTGGGTCGATATAAACTGGAAGTGTGTTACTTTATTGAAGGGGTTTTGTGAAAATTTGAGCTTCCAGCGAAGTTCTGAAATATTTTTTTTCTCTCGTCGCCATGGTCACGTTTTTTTGGCGATGGCGGATTTTCCAAATGAAATTGATTTGGCTTTCATTGGTTGTGAACTAAAGATTATACAGCAATAGTTCTGAAGCTCTGTGCAATATATGGAGTGGTTTGGCAATGATTGATCCGTGAATTGAGCCAAAAACAGTGTGTGTGTTGTGACGAAAATTGGACCCTTGATAGTCTTCTCTTTCGTCAGATCGACTTTATTTGCCATATTTGTCTGGATATAATTTATCGCGAGTGAAGCGGGGTTAGTTTGAACTACCCCAGTTGACAATTTGGTTTGAGTTCGCGTTCCTTTTGAAAATTTTGCGAGTTTACTGACACGTTGTTGTTGTTCATTTGGAACAACAACAACAACGACAGTAACTTGAAGGGTTACATTCGGGAATAAAAATAGGATTGTAATTGTTAAGGTTGGTTAGACGGCCAGTACAGCGGGCAGACTTGCCTGCTGGTTGCCTTCAATATTGCACCTTAGATTTAGCAAGAGTTTTGTATGATTTGGTGAATTTTGATGTATTGATTTTTCAGAGATAGTATTTGGTAGGGAAAATTAGGATTAGCAGTTGGATAAAGGTTTTGACAGGTGCAATATTTGAATGGTTTATATGTTAATGTTTGTGTTGTCATGTATGTGTACCGGTACTGTTTGTGTCTCCATATGTGTATTTTTGTGTTTTGTTCATAGTCCAGTCCCATGCACAGGCCCCAGTGTCTGGACAGTAGAATTTAAATTCAGTATAATTTAAATAATTTAATTTTTTTTAAGTCATCCTATATGTATTATAGGATGACTTAAAAAAAATTAAATTATTTAAATTATACTGAATTTAAATTCTACTGTCCAGACACTGGGGCCTGTGGTCCCATGATAATTATATATTTATGTGCTTGGATGGGTTGGGCTTTTTGGAGAACTGAGATTTTGAGCATGGGATGAAGTTTTAGTAAACTGAACACGGTCTTATTAGTCATTTCCTTTCGGTTCGGTGATTGAGTTTGGGGTACAGGGTCTTGTACTGCATGACCTTGTGATGTGGATTCATCAGTCGTGCTGTTGACAAATTGTGGTCATTCTTGCTGTGTCAATGGTGAAGTTTTGCACGGTTGTCTTATTGGGACTTGTTCATGGGAGTCTATAGCACTGTCAATTTCTGTTGGCTATTTTTCACTGGTGTGGTCGACTTAAAATGTATAGCAATAGTTTGACTTTGTATTATCGGTCAAACTATGTTGACTTTTCCGGTGGTCAGTTTTTGTGAATTTGATTGAGACATTCACTGAAAATCTATGGCCTAAAGGCTAGAGTTCAATTTAGTAATTTTTGGAATTCGCCCAATTTCATCGTCAAGTTCACCTGGCTTATTTATTGCCTGGTAGCTATTGCGCGAGGGATTAGCTGGTGCTTACGTTGAATGTGGGGGATTTTCTCTCATTTGATTGAAATTCTTGCTAGCCATGGCATAGAACATTCAAATTAATGTTTCAATAGATTTGCTAATATATTGGTACCTAGTTTTTTTTTGTGGACTTGGTCAGAATTTATCCTCATAGCTTGGCTACTAACTTCGTGGCTTTTTGTGAGGTGTTACTTGTAGCTGAATGCTACCTGTGAGTTTACATAGTGAATACATAAATTGCTGGTGTTCATTCTGATTTGGTGAGTTACACTGTACAAATTCACTTGACCCCATATATTCTGGTGGTCAGTATACACTGTAAACCTTGATGGTGTACTCAATGGTGACTTACACTGTAAAAAGGGTGAGTGATCAGTGTTGCTGAAATACATTAAGTATTTTGGGAATAATAAATTTTGAGCTTAAATAAACAGTCAATATTTTGGTGGTGGGGTGTTTACAAACTTGTACCATATTTAATCAGATTTTGATCTGGTGAATGTGGTTGATTAATTGTTTGGTGTTCATTACAACCATGACAACACAAACTCTGATTGTATTTTGAGATTTGAGTGTTGACATATCAACACTGCACTCAATTTGATTGTGGTCTGGTGGTGTTAAGTGGCACCATCTGATTTTGATTGAGAGTTTAGTGTTTATTCAAACACATCCTTGGGTTTACTTTGAAAAAAAAATAATAAATAAATAAAAAATTTCTTTTGAGTGTTGACATATCGGCGCTACACTCAATTAAATAGTGGTCTGGTGGTGTCAAGTGACACCATCTGATCTTGGTTGAGTGGTTGGTGTTTATTAAAACACACACTCTTACATTTAGTTAAAAAAAAATAAATAAATAAAAACAATTGGTGTTGGCATCAACACTGCCCCCGATTTTGGAAAAGCATTTATTAAATACGCAACCATAATTTAGTTGGTGATTTGGAAATGCCAACTAGGTGAATTTTGATTTTTTGGGGGGAAATAGACTTTGATTGTTGATAACTCCGTCTCATTCGGTATTGATTGACACCATTTTATGATTCTATTGAGCCCTTAGGCACTAACTGGGCTACTAGAGACAGCGATTATTTTGTATCTTATTTGGCTTGGTTTGTTTCTAGTTTTTAGACTTCACAGGGAAGTTGCAACAACGCGTTGACTGCGGTAATGCGTGATGCACTTGTTTTGAAGGGTCTTGTTCTTTTTCATTTTTCCTGATGGGTTTGAGTTGAATAAGCACACTAGAACGCATTGACTGCGGTAACGTGTGTGCGTTCAGCTCATAAGTGCTTCATTTTTATACGCCCGCCAAAAGGCGGACGTATTATGTGATGGCGGTTTCCGTCCGTCTGTCCGTCCCCCGTGTCCGGTCTATATCTGGGACAGTTTTCCATCTACAGTTCTAATTTTTGGTGAGTGGATACCCTACTGGGAGACGATGTGTCGCATACCAAAATGAAGGTCAAGGTCAGAGGTCAAAGGTCACTGGCCTAAAAAACAGGAAATCACAAGTGTTCGTGTCCGGTCTATATCTGTGAAAGTTTTCTATCCACAGTTGCATTTTTTTTGTGAGTGGATACGCTAGGTAGAGACGATGTGTCGCATACCAAAATTGAGGTCGAGGTCAGAGGTCAAAGGTCACTGTTGCCTAAAATCAGGAAATCATTTATCATTGACAGTTTTCTATCTACAGTTCTAATTTTTGGTGAGTGGATGCCCTAGGGGAGAACGATGTGTTGCATACGAAATGTAGGTCGAGGTCAGAGGTCAAAGGTCCGTGTGACGGAAAAATCAGGAAATCATTAAAAATTTCTAATTTTTTATGAGTGGATTCAAAAGGGGGAAATGAGGTGTCGCATACCAAAATATAGGTCAAGGTTGAAGGCCAAAGGTCACTGACCCAAAAATCAGGAAATTATTGAAAATAACATTTCTTTGTGTGAGTAGATACATTAGGGGGACACAATGTGTCACATATCAAAATGTAGGTGAAGGTCAAAGGTCAAGGTCAGTGTGACCCCAAAATCATGAAATTGTTAAAAATCATGATTTTTTTAGTACATTGAGAAATTACGGGTAGCCGTTTTGTCATGTACGAAAATTTAGATCCAGGTCAATAGTCAAGATGACTGTGACACCAGAATCAAGGTGAAAGGTCAAAGGTCACTGTGACCCCAAAATCAGGAAATTGTTATAAATAACATTTTTTTTGTTATATACATTATGGGGACGTGATGTGTCGCATACCAAAATGTAGGTCAAGGTCACTGTGACCCCAAAATCGTTAAATTGTTAAAAATCATGATTTTTTGTGTCCATTGAGAAATTACGGGGAGATGGTTTGTCACTGTCACTGTGACTCTAAAATCAAAAAATCTTTGAAAATTACTTTGTTTTGTGTCCGTAGATTCATTAGGGGGACATGATGTGTCACATTCCAAATTGTAGGTCAAGGCTGAACGTCAAGGTCACTGTGACCCCCAAAATCCTGAAATTCATACAAAATCATGATTTTTTCGTGTCCATTGATACATTGACGGAAGACGAAGTGTCGTGTACCAAAATTTAGGTCAAGGTAACTATGACCCCAAAATCAGGAAATCACATTTTCATATGCCTGTCGAAGACGAGGTCATGTAATGCGATGTTGCGTTCTGTCCATTCATCCATTAACATTTGTTGTCCATGCGATATCTCTAGTTTCAAGGTATGGAATGCTACCAAACTTTGAGTATACCTCACTCGCATGGCAAAGAGGAGCCATACATTTTGAGATCAATTTGTCCAAGGTCAAGGTCACAGGCCTTCAAAACTGAATGAAGTTTAGCTGACCATATGTGTTAGGTTGGAATATTCTCTCCCCTACATGTATATGGCATTCATCCTGTCTCATATTTGAAACAGCTACAACTGTTGTGAAATAACAACCATACATTTAGTAATTTAACGGGGAGAGGGATCCTTTATGAACTTCACACCTCTTTATTAACTCAAGAACAAAGGTTTACTTCATCACTTTCTTCTTCCTTCATGAAAAATTATCTCGTCTGAAAGGAATCCATTTGCAGGAAAACTACTATTTTCTTGTGTTTGAATATTGTCAATTTCAGTGTGGGATATGTGAGCTCTCGGCTCTTACTTCAAGGTCAACTAGTTACCAAGAGTTAAGCTCGTTTTAGTTTATCATTCAATATAAGATGTTATATATGTTACATTCTCAGAAGCACAAAATTGTAGGCTAGCTACCAATTGGAATCGAAGCTATCAAACAACCTTGAAATTTGGACCAATGTAATTCCAGATACACGGGCGTATATTGAAGCCCCTTGGGCTCTTGTTTCATTTGTTTCAGTGAGTTTCTGGAGTGGAAACTCACTGAGTGTGATTTCTGTTTTATACAGAAAACAGAATTTTTGTACAGCCATTGCTGTCAAGTTGGTTGACCGGTTAATTTTGAGCTGCGCATTTCATTTTTCCTGCAGCTTGATTGGAATTTATTGTAGCTAGATTTGTACCATTGGAGGCGAGTCTGGTTGATAGTATTTTGGCAAATCAAGTAAGACAGGTAAATTTATTTCATGGCAGCCATTTTGGAAGTGAATATTGCGGTTTATTGAATATTTTCATTGGCATTTTGTGTAGTATCGCAATTTACACCATGACAGAACCGGTACCAGTAGATGTGTTGACAGCACATATTGAACAAGTCCAGGAGAATCCTTTGATGGAGAATTCTCTTATTAGTGGGGTAGATGGTTCCAGTTGTCCCGAGTATGTTTCAGAATTAATTGAAAAACATGAGGAATTGCGAACTGAGATGGAAAATCACATACAAAATTTGAGGGAGGAAAGGGAATCTGTTGTTCAGAGTCTTTCTCAGAGCTTAGGAGAATGTGTTACCAGAATCGGTCAGCTGGTATCTAACAAGGGTGAATGTGTTACCAAAATCAGTCAGCTGGTATCAAACCAAGCATTATGTGTTACCAAAATCGGTCAGCTGGTATCTAACCAGGAGGGGATCTCTGAGTGCATGAGAGAATGTGTCCATAAGGTTTGTAAATTGGAAAACTGGGTGGGAGCGGAATTGACAGGGGTGAATACTCAATTGGGAACAATTGTGGAACAACTTGGACTGATGACAATGATGCAGGATCAGGGGACTAGTCCAATGGTTAGAGGGGTGGGGGCTGATGCTAGTTCAGTGCAAACTGGTGGCGGTGCGGTTAGGCTGATAACGGGTAATGATGAGCAGGAAAATTGGTCTGTGGTCAATGTTGTGCAAACGCCGGGGTTGGGGGGTGGGGAATGCAATGCTGGTGAGGGTGCCCAGCATGCACATTATATGGATGCAGGAGGGGTGAATGCTTGTGAGGGGTCCGGGCATCATCAGAGGGTGGAGCACCTTTCTGTGCCTATCTCTGACCCTTTCGTCCCTTCACATAGTAAGGTTGGGGAGGGGCACAAAGGTAGCCATTCCTCTCCATCCATTGATCATTCTGGCATTGCTCCTGGTCAGGAGGACAGGGGAGATAAGTTGATAGGGTCAAATGTTTCGCAGCCTATCCGGCAACATAAAGCGAGTTTGAGATCGCGTCGACTTCTCCGTGGTCCTCCAACAGTACGCTGGCGTAGCCGTAGCCCTTTAACATCACGTGGCCGTAGCCCCTCGGCATCACCTTTTACACGTAGTAGCAGCCGTCCACTTCCGAAAACATTATTTTTTTCCGGCGATGCCAAAGGTTGGTCGCCGTTTAAAATTAAATTTGAATTAGCTCAAGATCGGAAGTGGAGCAAGGCAAAATCTCTAAAGCGTTTGACTGAGTGCATGCATGGCAAGGCCATCGAGTATTACTCTTTCTTACCGAAAGCAGTTTGTAATTCTTTCGATGAGCTGTTTGAAGCCTTAGACAAACGGTATGGCGATCTCGAGCCTCCTCAAGCAATCCGACATCGGTTACAGGTGGAGGAGCGAGGGGCCGATGACACTTTGGCTGATTTTGCTTACAGGTGTGTTGATTTAGCTGTGAAGGGGTATCCGGGGGCTCCACGTGAGTTAGTCGAATCGATAGCCATGGAGCAATTTTTCAAAGGTTGTCATGAACCACAGGCTGTAGTTTTGTTTGCTATGGAGAAAGACCCCAAAACTATTCAGGATGCGTTGACATGTGTGAACGCCTCACTGTATAATCATCAAGCTTTGAATGTAGCAGGGGTCCGTCTAGTTTCCACGGAACTCGAGTCTGGGGGAGGGGATTTTTAACGGGAGGTTCGGGGTGAGTCTCCATTGAGACTTGTTACTTCTCCCAAGCTACCGGTAGCCTGTGAAGCCCCTATTAACAGAGTTACCTGTTACTCTTGTGGGAAAAATGGACATAAGAGCTTCCGATGTCCCCAAGTACGATGCCATCTTTGTCGCCAATTAGGACACATAAGTCGAAGTTGCCCCGTTCGCACTAATCTTGATGGGTTGGTTACCACAAGAGGACCTGCCTCGTCGGATGGTGCCGGGTCGACTGCTGCCGTTAGAGGCATTACCGTGTCTGGGGCTCGGGAGGGGGCAATGGTAGTTCCGGTCAGGGTCGGGTCAGTGCCAGTAAGAGCTATAGTGGATACTGCTTCTCAGGTAACAGTCATGAGTCCGGAATTATTTGAAAAGTTAGGGCTTACGGGACTGTCATCCACTCCCATTAAGCTAACTGGTGCATTTCAGGGTACGGCCAGTATGGGAATGTTGGTTCGACAGATTCCCCTTTCCATTGCAGGGTTTAACTGTTTTGGGGACATGATTGTAGCCCCGGTTGTTCAGGATTTGTTACTGGGCTCGGACTTTCTGTCCGCTTACGGCTGTGTCGTTGACTTTAGGAAGAAGGCCCTGGTTATTGGAAACATGGGGGTTCCTGCAGTAAAATGTTAATGCATGATGACCGGTTTGGACAGTGCTTCAGTTTAGTTCTCTTTTAGCATTGGTAATGTTAGGGGGCAATGCAGATTGACAGTGGGCATTGGCATGTGGTGCCATCTAGCACACTGTTTTGAGTTGATTTTGATGTTGATGTCTTTGTATTTTGATGTAGGTGATGTAGCATTTTGGTTTGATGTTGTGTAGGTTGTTTTTTGGTTTTTGGGGGGAAAGATAAAAAAAATGATAAAATGTCTGACAAGAAATCTGTGATATGTGTGGATGTTGGATAGTGATGTGGGGTGTTGGATAATGATGTGTTGATTGATTTGTGATGTGTGGGCCTATATTTTAGAATGACTATTTTTGGCAGATTGAGTGTTTAGTAGAGTGTAGTGTGTGTACCTTTTTAGAACAGTTGGTGTGTTGGGAGAACATGTGGTGTGTGTTGGAAAAATGTGCAGTGTGTGTTGCGTGGTTGTGTGATGGAGATATGTTCAACTTTTTAGCGGGTTTGGAGAAAGGCTTGAGTGAAACTGGAGTAGATGGGGTTGTGGAATGGTGGGTTGGGTTATATTTTATCTGTGGGTTCAGCCCTCATGGTTGGCACATCATTCGGCAATGGTTAAATGGTGTTAAATGGAAGTTACCTGGATGCTACATGAGTTTTTGCCGAGGAGAGTGCGAATTGTGAGGGATGATTAAACAAGGGGAGAGAATGACGGGGCAATCTATGTTGGAGACACAGGGCCAGAGGAGTTTGTGGCCACAACTCTGCTTGTGTCTATCTCCATGGAAGCCCCAGTGAGATATGTGCCGGTGTTTGTCATCCCGGTTTAATTTAATGAATCAGGGTCTGAAATAAAAGTCAGACATCGGACAAGCCTTGACCTTGTTTGGTTAAATGCTCGCTGTGAAGCATTATGTCTGATCAAATTCGGGGATCGTTTTGGATAAGTTTATTCAGACCCTAGCTAATTGATCATTGGCAATGCGGTAACATTAGCAACGCAGTGCACTTCTGTTCATTGGATTCCGATATTCCTTCTGGTCCTGCAGCTTCATCCACATGTTGAGTTTACGTGTTAGCGGCACCTTGTGCACGGGTGTTTCACATGCGTTGATTCTTCATGTGTGTGTCTCTGTTGATGCATACAGAGGATACTGGTTTCCTGAAGCCTTGAGCTATATGAGTAGTCCCACAATGTATGGAGGACTGACGGGCAGTTACTGTTTTAGTCAGACTATGTTCGCTAGCCAGTCAATCAACTATTGATTGAGAGACTGAGTGTCTTGCAGTTATTGCCTTAGTCAGACTATTCTTGATGGGATATCTGATATAGCCAGTCCCTCTAGTTAGGGGAGTCTGGCAGTTACTTCTTGATCAGCCTGTTTCTTGACAGGCTGTATATTGTAGCCAGTCTTTCAATTTATCAGGGACTGATAGGTTTTCAATGTAGGAGGGTCTGGCAATTACTTCATTAGTCAGTCTGTTTCTTGACAGGCTGTATAGTGTAGCCAGTCTCTCAGTTTAAGAGGGGCTGACAGATTATAAAATGTCAGGTGCATTTTGTCAAACATATTTTTGGACGGTCTGATCTAGCCAGTCCCTCAATTTAGGAGAGTCTGGCAAGTATTTCCTTAGTCAGTCTGTTTCTTGACAGGCTGTATAGTGTAGCCAGCCTCTCAATTTAAGAGGGGCTGACAGATTATAAATTGAGTGGGCCCATAATTTATGAGGGGAAGGGGAGGTTGGGGGGAAAGGTAGATTCCAGAGTGAGTCGGACTGGTACCGAAAGTGGGCCAGTTCGCTCCGGCTCCTTTGGATCTCCTGGGGGAAATTAGAGGTCCGTTGAAAAACCGACCTGAGGGTTGGGGTTAGAGATCCGCTTCCATGATCTGGGGTTGGGTATTTTATTGTCGGACTAATTTTACGTAGATTGTTCTTATGTTATGTCCGGTTTTTAGCCCAGTTCAAAGTAGAGAAAGCTTTAGGTACAGTTCCGTACTTTTATGGTATGTTTTTTATACGCCCGCCAAAAGGCGGACGTATTATGTGATGGCGGTTTCCGTCCATCTGTCCGTCCATCCGTCTGTCCGTCCCTCGTGTCCGGTCAAAATCTGCGACAGTTTTCTATCTACAGTTCTAATTTTTGGTGAGTGGATACCCTACGGGGAGACGATGTGTCGCGTACCAAAATGAAGGTCAAGGTCAGAGGTCAAAGGTCACTGGCCTAAAAAACAGGAAATCACTGAAGTGTTCGTGCCCGGTCTATATCTGTGAACGTTTTCTATCTATAGTTGCAATTTTTTGTGAGTGGATACGCTAGGTGGAGACGATGTGTCGCGTACGAAAATTGAGGTCAAGGTCAGAGGTCAAAGGTCACTGTTACCTAAAATCG
Source organism: Hanleya hanleyi (assembly GCA_036873755.1). Lineage (NCBI taxonomy): Eukaryota > Metazoa > Mollusca > Polyplacophora > Lepidopleurida > Hanleyidae > Hanleya > Hanleya hanleyi. The sequence continues at coordinate 5,009 of JAVTVY010011125.1, read as the reverse complement.
GGAAATAATTGATCATTGACAGTTTTCTATGTACAGTTCTAATTTTTGGTTAGTGGATGCCCTAGGGGGGAACGATGTGTTGCATACGAAATGTAGGTCGAGGTCAAAGGTCAGGGTCACGGAAAAATCAGGAAATCATTAAAAATTTCTATTTTTTTGTGAGTGGATTCAATAGGGGAAACGAGGTGTCGCATACCAAAATATAGGTCAAGGTCAAAGGTCACTGACCCAAAAATCAGGAAATTATTAAAAATAACATTTCTTTGTGTGAGTAGATACATTAGGGGGACACAATATTTCACATACCAAAATTTTCCAAATTTAGATCCAGGTCATAGTCAAGATCACTGCGACACCAGAATCAAGGTCAAAGGTTAGTGTGACCTAAAAATCAGGAAATTATTAAAAATTACTAATATTTGGTGAGTGGATTCAAGGTCACTGTGACTCCAGAATCAAGAAATCTTTGAAAATTACTTTGTTTTGTGTCCGTAGATTCATTAGGGGGACATGATGTGTCACATACCAAAATGTAGGTCAAGGCCGAACGTCAAGATCACTGTGACCCCCAAAATCATGAAATTCATAAAAATCATGATTTTTTTGTGTCCATTGATACATTGACGGAAGACGAAGTGTCGTGTACCAAAATTTAGGTCAAGGTCAAGGTAACTGACACCAAAATCAGGAAATCACATTTTCATATGCCTGTCGAAGACGAGGTCATGTAATGCGATGTTGCGTTCTGTCCATTCATCCATTAACATTTGTTGTCCATGCGATATCTCTAGTTTCAAGATATGGAATGGTACCAAACTTTGAGTATACCTTACTCGCATGGCGAAGAGGAGCCATACATTTTGAGATCAATTTGTCCAAGGTCAAGGTCACAGTCCTTCAAAACTGAATCAAGTTTAGCTGACCATATGTGTTACGTTGGAATATTCAGTATGCTCTCCCCTACCTGTATATGGCATTCATCCTGTAGAGTTGTCTCCCACATTTGAAACAGCTACATTTAGTTAAACTGTTGTGAAATAAAAACCATACATTTAGTCATTTAACGGGGAGAGGGGTCCTTTATGAACTTCATACCTCTTTATTAACTCAAGAACAAAGGCTTACTTCATCACTTCTTCCTTCATGAAAAATTATCTCGTCTGAAAGGAATCCATTTGCAGGAAAACTATTTTCTTGTGTCTTACTATTGTCGATTTGAGTGTGGGATATGTGAGCTCTCGGCTCTTGCTTCAAGATCAACTAGTTATCAAGAGTTGAGCTCGTTTTAGTTTATCATTCAATATAAGATGTTATATATGTTACATTCTCAGAAGCACAAAATTGTAGGCTAGCTACCAACTGGAATCAAGGCTATCAAACAACCTTGAAATTTGGACCAATGTAATTCCAGATACACGGGCGTATATTGAAGCCCCTTGGGCTCTTGTTATCATTGGGAATACTTTGCTGGAGTTTTAGACTCTGTCAGTCGCTGGTATGCCCTTCCCCAAAAAGAAAAGGGAGAAGGGTGTAGTGAGAATAGGTTTTCTCACTTGTCATTATTAGACTTAAACGAACATTATGTCAGTGATATAGGGGAGACAAGTGCTTTATTATTATTACAAGAGTTGTCTCCCCTTTCTCACCTGGTGGAGGGCGCTGATTGCCCTCTAGCCAATGAGAGTAACTCGCGGGCTTGCAAAAGAAGCCAGAGAAGAAACTGACCTGGACTGCAACAGACGTGACAGACGACTTCTCTCAGGGTTGACCGCACTGCCGTGGTCTAATGGTTAGAGCGTCGGCCTCGTAAGCGGTAGGTACTGGGTTCGATCCCAGGCCGGGTCATACCTAAGACTTGAAAAATGGAACTTGTTGCTCCCTCGCTTACGCTCAGCATTAAGAGGATAGAACAAGGGCTGGTTCGCTCGGTGTCAGTATAATGTGACTGAGTGGGGTGTCATGTCTGCCTACGGCATGATATTTCAGTGGGACAGCACTATAAAATGGCAGCATTAGATCTGCTCTGTTACAAGTAGGTGCCCCTGCCCCTCCCCCTCCCCTCCCTTCCCTTCCCCGTCGTGATATAGCTGAAAAAATGTTGAAAGCGACGTTAAACCCTATTCACTCACTCACTCACTTCTCTCAGGGTTTTAACCGGCAGGTAAGCCTGTCCCCTATACTGGCTGATATCTATGTAGCTGTAATTACTACAGTATGCATAAGCCATCTTTTGTCTGCTGAGTTCCAAACTGTATGGCATGGAGTTCCTAGGAGTTCCAACATGGTGCACCATGCCACTCTGTTTGGTATGCCTTATGCCAGTTCCTAGTATACCCTTATTTGAAGAAGCTCCCTAAGATCGATGCAGTGGACTTTTTCTCATTACTGAAAATGGCAACAAAGAGTCGGGCAGCCGGTCATGATTCCAGAACTTAAGAAACCTTTAATAATTGTGGTTTGGGCTTTTCAATACATTCTTTTAGTTGAAGGCAGTGGAAGTTACAGTGCTGAAGTGAATTAGTATTTTTAATGTTTTTTTTTTTGGTATTGTTCCAGGGATATAGATTGTAAATTCATGATCAATATCAAATTTCGTTATCAAACCACTGTTTGGAAAGTTACACATGTAATATCCATTACAATGGGCACCAGCATAATATCACCTGGAAAACATTTATCTACAATACATTCACATTAAGTTATAATATATGCATGCTCTAGCTGTTCTCCCCCCCCCCCTTATGTTAAACTATTACATATTATTGTTGATTCTGTTATATGCTTCGATTTTAAATTTTAGTGGATTTATCAAGGATAAATACACATAGTTAAAATTGTTGAAATTTCAAGATTTTATCAATTATCATGATATTGTTACATCTAATGATAAAATATTTATCTGTACTACTTTGATTGAATGTTTAAGGGCATGGTCTGGCAGTGGGAAAACATTTAATTCTCGAATTCATCAAATGAATGTTACTGCATTTTGCATGTTCAGGGGACTTTAGGTAATATGAAAACAATATTTTGGCCAGCTAACCAGCCTCATTTAGTGTTTTACGAGTAAAATATTATGAAAATTGTATATTTTAATTACGCATAGCAAAACTGTGTGTTCCAGTATATGACACAAGAATAAACAGCTATATAACTGCACATTCTGGTTGTATGTAGCCGAATAGTTCCACCATTCTTAGGTTTAACTCCCTCTGCACCAGTACTGTTGATAGTTCCAAACTGATATCAACACTGTCATGAACATGAATGGATGCAGCAAAGGTATGTCAGAGATGATACTTCAAGCTTTTCAACAAGATGTATGGTGAAAAATATTGGTCTATATTTAGAACAGTATATCTGGAACAGTTTTCTATTTACAGTTCCAATTTTTGGTGAGTGGATACCCTATGGAGAGACGATGTGTCGCGTACAAAAATGAAGGTCGCGGTCAGAGGTCAAAGGTCACTGGCCTGAAAAACAGGAAATCAGTGAAGTGTTCGTGTCCGGCCCATATCCCTGGATGTTTTCTATCCACAGTTGCAATTTTTTGTGAATGGATACATCAGGTGGAGACGATGTGTCGCGTACCGAAATTCAGGTCGAGGTCAGAGGTCAAAGGTCACTGTTGCCTAAAAATCAGGAAATCATTGATCATTGATAGTTTTCCATCTACAGTTTTAATTATTGGCGAGTGGATGCCCTAGGGGGAAACGATGTGTTGCATGCCAAATGTAGGTCGAGGTCAGAGGTCAAAGGTCAGTGTGAATGAAAAATCAGGAAATCATAAATTTCTAATTTTTTTGTGAGTGGATTCAATAGGGGGACTCAATGTGTCACATATTAAAATGTAGGTCAAGGCCGAATATCAAGGTCACGGTGACCCCCAAAATCATGAAATTCATAAAAATCGTGATTTTTTTGTGTCCTTTGATACATTGACGGAAGACGATGTGTCATGCACCAAAGTTTAGGTCGAGGTCAAAGGTCAAGGTCACTGTGACCCCAAAATCAGGAAATCATTAAGTCACATTTTCATATGCCTGTCGAAGACGAGGTCATGTAATGCGATGTTGCATTCTGTCCATTCATCCATGCGATATCTCTAGTTTTAAGGTATGGAATGGTATCAGATACCTTACTCGCATGGCGAAGAGGAGACATACATCAATTTGTCAAATGTCAAAGTCACAGTCCCCCAGAATTGAATCAAGTTTAGCTGACTATATGTGTTAGGTTGGAATATTCAGAGTTCTCTCCTCTACATGTATATGGCATTTGTCCTGTGAAGTTGTCTCCCATGTTTGAAACAGCTACATTTAGTTAAACTGTTGTGAAATAGAAACCATACATTTACTAGTTTAACGTGGAGAGGGGTCCTTTATGAACTTCATACCCGTTTATCAACTCAAGAACAAAGGTTTACTCATCACTTTCTTCTTCCTTCATGAAAAATTCTCTCGTCTGAAAGAAATCCATTTGCAGGAAAAGTACTATTTTCTTGTGTTTGACTATTGTCGATTTCATTGTGGGATATGTGAGCTCTCGGTTCTTGCTCCAAGGTCACCTAGTTTCCAAGAGTTAAGCTCATTTTAGTTTATCATTCAATTTTAGATGTGATATGTTACATTCTCAGAAGCACAAAATTGTAGACCTTTTTCCGGATTGCTAGCTACCAAGGCTATCAAGGCGATTAAACAACCTTGAAATTTGGACCAATGTAATTCCAGATATATGGGCGTATATTGAAGCCCTTTGGGCTCTTGTTTCTATTAGTAAAATTGTACCGATACAGTACAGAGAGGGGTTAATATATATAAACTGATCACATCACAAGAAAAATAATATGAGATATATATCAAACTACACACAACTTTATTGATTTCATGCCATCTCTTTTATGTTTTCACGTTTTACAGAACCTGTCCCATGTTGTCAAGGATTTAAGAATGGTTGTCAAGAAGGGTTATCTCCCTTGTGCAAACTTCTGAACCCTGGTAAGAAAAAGG